>APFE031629686.1:10329-69807 GCA_000404065.3 Pinus taeda | reverse complement strand
AATTGTTGGGCAATATTGCGTAGTTGTGAATCTCATAGCTGAGGGACTATCAACTGGATCTGCACATTGCACAGTCCCAGCTACTAGTGAGAGGTACTAATGATTAGAACTGCGTAGAGTGCAGCACAATGTGGCTTACTGAGGACTGGAACTGTGAAATGTGTAGTTCAGTATGGCTTGATGTTGGTTGGGACCGTGCATTGCACAATCCTAGTGGGAAAGACTCATAGACTGTCTCTTGGAACTACGAAGAGCGCAGTTGGAGCCAGTCACTGGCATCCTTTGTGCAATTCCTTGAGCCAAGGAAGAGCCTTGAGTTCCTGAAATGTGTAGTACATGCCGAGAAGAGCTAAATCTAAGCCAAGGCAACCCAGATCTTCCCAAAGGAAGCTTCAAAATGAGTAGATTTGAATGCATGAGTGAAGGAAGATGTAGATTTGAGTGAATGGTCATGCATGCAATCAAATCAAGTGCAGAAATCAATCAAACAGACGAACAACGAAGCTTGTAGGGAGAGTCATCTCAACGGAGACCATTAGTGCAAAAATTGGGTTATGCATGAGAAGCTTAATAAATTCAATGCAATACTTGAAACATCACTTATACAAGTTAAAACAAACTAAAATGCCAACGGTCATTCAATAAAACATGCAAAACAACACTCACACAAACCAAGGAAACAAAAGCGATAGAAAAAACAACAAAAGGCTTGAAACGCAAAACTTACCCGGAAAAGTTGTGTCGATTGTGCCAAAGGTTCCTAGATGCTTCTGGAATGCAAGAGCTCCAAAATTGAATGTGAAAATGAGCTCTGGTGATGTCCATTAAATAGATTTTATCGATATAGGGTTTATGACGTGCATACCAAAAATCTAGGAAAAAGTGACAAGTTGCAACAGTTTCTAAGACTGACTCAAGTGTAACTCCCGGTGCTAAAAATAGATCCCTATTTATTAGGGATGCTTTTTATTTTTTGGGAAAGGTTGTGATGCATGCATGGATAAATTAGGTAGTTTTGAAGGGAACTAGGTAACCTGCCAGCACATGCATCAGGCAAAAGTTGAGGGGAATGCTTATGCGCAATTCCCCGGTTGAGTGGCTCTAGATACCTCTCATGTTTCCTATATGAAGACAAGATGTCAGCTAGGTCTGTGCAGTTCAAGAGTTGAATCTCACTACCCAGATGATCTACCCAATTCTTTAGACAAAGGCTCACTATTGGGCTGCACTGCGCAATTCCTGAGAGCAAGGTTGGCTGCCCTCTAGGACTGTGCATTTTTCCAAGGAAATGAAAGAATCAAATGCAACCAAGTCACGGGGGGTCAACTTTTGGTTAGATAGAAAAGAAAGTAAGAAAACACAAGTTGCTAAGATTTAAGGAGGGAGGCTCCAAAACAAAGAGAAGAGAAAATTTTGGAGGGTGGTTTTAGCTTCTACGACACCTCTCTACATATGAATCCTTTCTCTTCCTTCACCCTTTTATTTTTTCTTTCTTTTTCAATAGGATTGTGCATATGCACTTATTTTTTTTCAAGAGGGAGAAGAGGGATCCTAACTTATTGAGAGTAGAAGAGCTTGTTCATTTCAGAAACAAGTTTTATACCTCTGATGCTTTGTTCATTAAAAAAATTCCCCTTATCTTACTCTATATAAATAGATAAGAAAAAAACACATTATTCATAAACAAGATAGAGTGTAGGAATGAGAATCCTAAATGGATGAGAGCTTCATGGTTTTCTTACAACTTCCCAACTAAAGGATCATATTTTCCATTGGAAAATCATTGACTTGAAAGATGTAAACCATAACAAAGAAGAGGGTGACAGATAAGACAAGGGTTTTGTGTTACCACAAATTTCCTTTCTCAAAATATTACCCAAGCTCAAAACCAGCTTTATTTCAGAACCAGTAAAACTAAAAAAAAAAAGGGAAGATGAAAACACAAAATAGGAATGCAATGCATCTAACTAAATTCAACTTATCCTATCCTGAACTAAATAGTATGGGATTGAGTCATGTGAAGTGGAACTTCCAATGCAACAATAAAAGTTGTTCCTGACCTTGGGTCGAAGGATTTGATCATGTATAACCCAAATAAAGTGCAGTATAGTGAGAAGGATAAACAATGCAAACATATGCACTTCCACATGAAACAAGAAGTGTAATCACAACAATGTATCACACTCAACTGCTCTACCAAATGAAATGCTCCACAACAACAATAATCACTAGAACTAGGGCCATAGAAGACTTGATGAAACAAATTATAGAACAGGGTACAACGCATGGTTCCAAAGCAATAAGATTCTTCTAAAGAGTCTGCAATAGGATCATGGAAATAACCTTTGGGGAAACTATGACCGAAAATACTGAAAAGATACAAGTCCATGTCATAAGCGACGTTAATAGGTTGAACACGACCTATGTTGTTGTGTGAGTGAGATTGTTTAATGAATGATGCAAAAGATTCATTAAAACCCTTCTCTATTTCTACATCATCGATTAAATATTTTTTTGAGATGGAATGTAGTGCTATAAGTTCAATAGTCGAATTAAACTTTCTTGCCTCGAGGTTGAAAAATTTTACATGAAGAAAATGGGCATCCCCTAGGAGATATTCAACATCCCATGTGATGACATTAGTGACAAAATGGTGCAAAAGAATCATGCTAACTGAAGTCACAAATATCTTCATGTTGACAGGAACGTAACATAACCATTAATGTAGGTTGAAGTGTCCTACTCTCCTGACTTAACTTTGAATTTCGCAGAAACATGAACAGTTGCTTATCAAAATAAGAGATTATTTAGATTGTGAGATTAAAAATTTTGAGGTTGATCAGATAGATTTTTGAGATTATCACAAAATCCTCAATGATAAGTAAGTCATATTCTTGATCAAAAGGAGTTATACCTAAAAGAAAATCTTTGATGATTGCATCAAACTCCATTTGGAATTCCTACAAATCCAAATATTCTTTCAGAAACAAAGGTTCATCCATGTCACTCGAACAATCATTCCCATACAATTCTTAGAAAAGGAAATCATCATGGTCATGCTTGTCTAAGGGTTAAATTTGATTAATGGGTAAAAGATCGACATATGAGATATCAAGACTCGAAGATGGTGGATTGGTAAGATCAGATGACTCAGCATTAGGGGGAAATATGTGAAAGAAAAATAATTCTTCATTAGCACATCGATCTTTTGGTTTGGTGATCGATTCTGGTCGAAAAAACAGAACATCAAAAGGAGGGGGACATGGAAAAAAAGGCATATCTGATTCTTCCTCAGGATGTTGAAATTATTTTTTATCAAGGGGACACAATGAATTCGATTAAAAAAATTTCCTTGACATCTATACTAAGAAACAAAACTTCTCATCTAGGAACTTCCAATCCACATCCTCATCGAGAAACTCATAACAAAGATGAAGGAAATGATAAAAAAAACGATCAAGAGATTCAATCTATTCCATTCTACGATGGTCAATTTCATCAATAAAATCTTGATACTCATATTTTTAAAAAATGTGACCCTTTAAGATGTGACAAGTTATATAAAAAGTCTGCAGGGATTGAAATATCTAAAGCTTTGAAAAAACACCTTGGGAATATGATATGGGATGAAGCCATTAAAGGTGAGAGCCTCAAACAAACTTCACAAGCTTACATTATCATTTGTCCCTCCTTCAAGCACCAAAAATGTTGATAGTTCTAGATGCCACCAACATTGTAAGGGGATCTCCCCGATGTGAAGTCCCAATTAGATCTCACACTATTTGGTGTAGGACTCCCATCTATCATACAATCTAGCCATTGTTGGAAACATTTCAAAGATATGCCTTGGTTACACTTACGCATAAGAGAATACAAAACCTCTTTGGGGCAACAAGTATGTGAGCTTTGTGAAACACCCGATGTAAGGTGCATGAGGGAACATCCACGACTGGTAAAGGAAAACGAGCCTCCGATTACAAAATTAATAGTACTATCCTAAAGGGGGGCATGGGTAGGAAGAGAAATAATTGTTGGTTACCTTCAT
Organism: Pinus taeda; assembly: GCA_000404065.3. Classification (NCBI taxonomy): domain Eukaryota; kingdom Viridiplantae; phylum Streptophyta; class Pinopsida; order Pinales; family Pinaceae; genus Pinus; species Pinus taeda. Next base: position 65,762 of record APFE031629686.1, on the reverse strand, counting down.
ATTAGTCCACATAGTAAGCAACAACCATTAAATCATAACAACAATTATTCAATAAAAACCATAGCTAAGAAATTAATTAGTTCATTCACTTAGTATGTAATTAAAGCAACATATATCATAAACATAAAAAGAATAATCCTACTATATTTATGATACATGTATGAAGAAGTGTTGGATCATAGAGCTTTTGATTAAGAGTGAAAAGTCCCAAATACACTATTACATGAATGAAACACTATATCCAATAGTGGAACATGAAGCCACAACTTGCCTCTCCAAGGAATGATCTATCTCCTATGCATTACAAGAGAAGCCAAGGCAAGACTCCAAGAATCCAAGCCCTTAGCTTGAGTTATGAGGAGCTATTTATACCAAGTGCAAATTGCCTTTGAGCTTCCTCATGACTCTTTGACTCCTATGAATATTCATATTATATTCATGACTTATTACATTCCATATGTGACTATTCGCATTCCACATGTGTCCCTTGGACTTCATTACATACCATTTATTACATAAAATAAATTACATATGAAATGGTGGCTATATAAGAGAAAAATGATAATGGGACAAATGCTCATCAAATTGATAAATCTTTTGCTTCCTCATGGAGCTCATTTGTAATATATGTGTGCCATGCTCTGAACTTCGTTGAGATGGATTTGACTCTAACTCGCAATTCTCCTACACTCTACATCTTCACCTCCAGTGCCTCTATCAATATGGTCTTGGAGCTTGACTGTACATTATTCCATAGCCATGAAAGTTTCATATGAGATTTAACTGGTGTGATGGTGTACAGTAGAAAAATGTCCTTGGTGACCTCCAAGCCTTATTGTTCTATTAGTTGCTTAATTTGCTTGATGTATTTCCTAATCGCTTAGAAGATGACCTCTCTGCATATGATTGCTTCAAGCATTCATATTGCGAGAATCCTACGTTTTTGTGTTAGAGATTCAAAACCATTATGCATTCAATTATCGACATCAATAATACTAATCAACTAGTCTCCAAGACACATGTAGTTATGATGGTGGAGTCTCAACTGAAATTTCTCTATCTTTGTGGCAATCCTTTCTTTCTTTTCCAAATGTTGTAGAGAATTTGGATACCTGGAAGCCCATTCTTGAAGATGGTCAACTGATTTGTTTTCTACTTTCAGGAGTTTTACCACTTCTTATGATTTCTTCTGAATTTCAACAAGAGGAGCCACCACCTTTTGTGTAAGTATCATCTCATCATATATTCGTGCCATTGTGTCCTCCATTGGCCCCAGTTCTTCCTACATGGATGACTTCCATTCTACAGTGTTGAAACTCTATGATGATAACCGTTGATTCTTCATCGCAAGATGTTCAGCCTATTGCTTCACTACAACAAGTTCTTTCCTTAATCTAGCATTCTCACTCAATAGATATTCAGAGTTGTACTGTGCTACTATGGAAAAAAGAAAAATTTGTCACCATGACTACCATAGGATTCCTTCTAGTGCTAGCAAATATCACCTTCTCTGTAGAAATTGGGACTAGATTTTTAGGATCCTTTGTGAAGTATCTCTGCCTTTGTTGCATGATCCTCTTCGTAAGTTGATCGAATTTGAGATTGCATACATCAATGACTCTTTTTTATGGTGGAGATTTGATCCCCATCTCTCCAATAGAATATGACCACCTGTGAGGGGATGTTCCTCTAGAGAACTTGGCTCATCATCCATAGGTTGAATGGTATCTTCTTCCTCCAACTCTTCCTCTTCTATCTCTTGAGTCAATTATTTTTCTTTCAACCTTTTTTTTACTTCTTCCTATTGGGATTTCCTATTGTTCTTCTATTATTCTCCTCTTATAATTGTTTATTTTGAAGTATCTCATCCTGCTTCCTCTTCTCCTCTTCTCCTCTTCTTCTTCTTCTCTCCTCTCTTATTCTGCTTGAATAACTCCTACGTTTAGAGGATTAGATTTCCACTTCCTGTTACTCTCACCTATTGAATCACATTTTATCATCTTCTTAGGATATACTTTCCTCACTTGATGGGTTATCTGTTCTTCCTCCTAGACCTGCATATCTTGTGCTAGTGGATCTTGGAGTGAATTGGTCTCCACTGCTAGATGTGTCTTTCTAATTGCATTATACCAGCCTTCACTTTCTCATCTTCTGTTATGGACATTGATGGCTACCTAATACTGTAACCAATCATTTCACAATGTTGCTTGCAAACTCTCATGGAATCATATCCATGGAAGTGTTTAGTAGCGAGGAGCAAGTGATCCAACTCTTGTATATTTGTTGTTGTTGCCTTGTGGTTCTTCAACTCATATAATCTGATCCTCAACAAGAAGGTGGGCCAAGGGGCTTTCTTCCTCCCATGAAGAACTCTTAATAATACCTTGTCCAACTTATTTTCTACTTCTTGCATGACCACCTTATTGGTCACATATCGTGGCATGAGATGAGGAGATATCTAAAAAACAAAACATCTAATGTATGTACCCTCGAGAGCTGCAAACCAGTTTGCGATATCTCATAGTGACTCCACCTAATCATTCATGTAAGGAGAATCAATCTTGAATGTCATATGAAATATAACCACAAAGAAGTTCTCAGCCAATCTATCATATGCTCCTCTGAAGCTTGATTCTAATAACACTCTGTAGTGAAAGAAAACTGGGAACTTTTTCTCTTTGGTCTAGTTCTAGTACATTCATGGGAGCACATATTGTGTGTTGTAGTCAGATTCTTTTTATTCTAATATATTATATATATATATATTATATATATATAGATAGAAGATATGAAAACAAAACAAAGAAAGAGGAAAAAGAGAAAAATATAGAAAAAGGGACTCTTTATATATATGTTTTGGAAAATTTGATGTTTTTCTCTAAGAAATTGTGTAGGGCCAAAGTTTGGATTACAAAATAAAACAAAATATATTTTATTTAGTGAGTGGGTCAGCCCCACAAATACTGAGCAGAAAAAAATAGCTAAAGTTCATGCAACTAATAAAAATTATCATCGTACCATAAATCAGCATTGTGCTCATATCAAACCCAACATCACAACTAGCTCGGAATTTACGTGGTAGGGTGTCCCCGAACGCGGTTTTGAGAAATCAGTTGTCAGGGTTATTGATGACTGTGATCAACTCCAACAACACACCTTTGTGAAAATACTTATCACCCAAGGTTCCCCCGAGGGTGGTAAGCGATTTCCACCATTTCCAAAAAGCTATGACAAGTGAGCGAGAGTAGGAGAGTCGGCTTCCACATCAACACATCCACGTCACTTTCATGTCACCCCTCCTCACTCCACCTCATCCACCCTATTTCCATGTCACTTGCCACGTTGGCCACCACATCACCTTTCCATACTCATTTGTCTCCATTGTCTTAATTGCAATTTTTTTGTCATTTCATTTATAAAAACCCAAATTTCACACATTTTTTTTATTTATTTTATCTTCCGGTCTCACTCCAGATGTCATTGTCAAGAACAAATGAATTCATCACTAATTTCCTTTAAATTAATGGAGAAAGTTATTAGAGGAGTAAAAAATCAAGAACAAAAGGAGGTGAGATAGAATTTGAGAAACTCATACAAATACTTTCTAGTGAAGTTGGTTTTCAATTGCGACTAGGGATAATGAAGCGTGAACCATCATCTCCAATTCCAGGTGATGAAGAACATAATTCCTTGAACATTTTAAAAGATACTTATGAGCATATTGAATAAAGGAACAAGAAGATAAAGGCCAATTCCATCACCCAATTGGAAGCTCAATCAATTTATGGTTAGCAAACCATACTTCTTTCAATAATGGATTTGGAAAGAAGCCAATTGAGATTTTCTTTTACTCATCCTATTTCCTAGTCAATTTATGCTGGAATAGATTTTAGAACAAACGGTTTATCTGTGAACCCTAAATATATTCCATTTCGAGACAAGATAAACTTACATATGCATACATGGGAGTTGATAAACAATGATATCAACAAAACATCACTGGAAGTAACCAAGATAGAGGTTTTATTGGGAAAAGTGATAGATCAATTGAAGCTAGAGAGGGCTAATTCATGAGCTATTCATACTCAAAATTAAGAGTTTAAAAAGTTGATAATCATGCTTGGGGTGAATCCAGAGGATAAAGTAGTTGTTCAATGCTTGATCAAGAGTGTAGAATCTAAGATCTAGTCTTCGAGGAAACTGAAGATACCTGCAATAGAGCATGTAAAAGCTCCAAAGTTGTCCCAAGTTGAGAAAGAAAAAAAATATTAACTCATGAGCTAGTGGAAATAAATAAGGAGGTAGTAACTCTCAAGGAACTTAATGCATATTTACAAAAAAAAATAGATGAACATGTCTACACAATTGTAGTGAAGCCAAAATCAGAAGACCCAGTTGAAAAACTTACTAGATTCATGACAAAGCTAAAGATTTCAGAAGATGAGTTGAAGAAACTACAGAAGAATCGAGATGATACAAAGGAAAAATTGAAGCATAAGGAGAGATAATTAAACATGACCAGGGAGAATGCAACTCAGCATCACAAGAATTACCATTCAACATGTTATAAAATTAAGGGGTTGAAAGAAAATCTAAAGGGGAATATGTATCTTATCCAAGCAAGAGAGATCATATGGAATGACATTATTTAGCAATTCAAAGTAGTCTCGGATCATATTGTGGTCATGGTTGAAGAAAAGGTAATTATTAGGGCCACTAAAGCCATTATTTACACCAACAAAAGTGAATCTTAGGAAGGTGCACAATTGGCCAAAAATATGATTGATTATCTAAATGCCAAATATTCCTAGGAATTGAGGGTAGTAGATATTGCAGACAAAACAATTGTGGTATCAAAGATCAGCAAAGATAGTGCAGAAAAACATGTACATGAAGCATGCAAAGAGCAGAATGTTGGAGGCAGAGAATCAGTGGTGACATTTAATTCTAATTTTGACAAGAGAGTTCAAGCAGGGCTACCTCCTTGTTGGGATCAACAAGGAAACCTCCTTCCTTGGGAACAATATGAAACATTATTGAATTTAGGCTTTTGTGATCCATATCAAGTTTTTGAGACATGTTTTTGGTGATAATCACATTAAAATGAATTTTGATGTGATTATCATCAAAAACATGTCTCAAAAATATCAAACATTGTTGGTGGAGGAAAAGAGTAAGATCAATTCCTCTCATGAGAAAACAACAATTTTAAAAGGAGAAAAAAAATGTAAATTACTTGCAGAGGGATTTTTAGTTGCCACAGTTAATCAAAACTTTGTTCACTGTGAAGCCAACATACACCAAGGTAACCAATCTAAGAATGGCCTACGATGACATGATGCAATGCCTAGTTCCTTACTTGAATTTGTGGAATATATGCCAAAGTTTGATTTCACCAATGAAGGTTCGAGATGTGGAACCTAGAGTTTCATCAAGTGAGCCTAAAGTTGCACAAGAGTCCCAAATTATCTAATAATTATTTTCACTTATTTGCAATTTCTGGAAAATGTCTTATTTTTGTAAATAAAAAATTACAAATAGTTTAGTATTTTAATTTTCATGAGGACTGAATGTTTGAGAACTAATTTGATAGTTGAAAATTTTAATATTTGTTTCCAATGTAATAATTTCTTTAAAATAACATCAAGGGACTAGTTTTTGGGTTCTAAATATTGGCCTCAAAGAGACCATTTTTATGTGTAATGTGCTACATTTTCTTGGAGAAGTAATGAGATCCTCATTATTTTCTCTCTAACCAAACTACAACTTCAGTAAATCATTTCACAGATAGATTGGCCATCTTGGGAGAGTTTTTTCCTTTATCCAAGAGTTATATTTACATTACATTTTCAAGGAATATATCTGGGAAATCATGTATCAAATGATAAAACAAATTCTTTTTACTTATTCTACATAGATGTCCTGGGCATTGTCCTCCTTTTACCCAAAGGTTGTCCCTAGGGTAAAAACATCTTTTGGCATCATTGTCGGGGAACATATAATGAAATTATTTTTCCTTGGGTTTTTCTTTGAAACCATTTCTTTGTCTAATAAGAAAAGAAAGTTTGTTGGCTGAATTTTCTCACCAAGTGGGGAATTAATAAAAACAATCTTGGCTTCAATAATACCACATACTTGGTCTGACACTTCCCAAAAAATAAATCTAATCCTATCTAATCTAGAAAAGTGTGTTTCAAGAAGGGTTTGGAGAGAAAACTAGTATCCCAAACCCCATGTCCAACTTTATCTTCCCTTGGGGCTTCCAGTTATTTTTCCCATAATATTAAAACAAGCCCCTAGAAGTAGTTCCAAGAAAATTGGAATTTTAGAAGGGAACTTTCCTCTCCCTCACTTTCCTTTTCTAGAACCTATTCTTGAAGAGAGGTATTTTGAATATGTTTCTTTTTCTTTCCATGTTTTATCAGAAGTTGAAGAGATAAAGATTGTATATACTTCGGCCTCATATCATATTGTTGCTACAATTTCCCAAAATGTTCCAGTCTTTGTAGTCCCTCCAACCTCATCTGCATCTCAAACAAGGAATCTTTCTCCTCTTCCAAATCAAAATATGGTGATTCCAAGATTTCTACTCAATAGATATGATCCTTTGAATTTACCTCAACCCATGAATGTGATGCCTCAATATTATCTAAATTTGTTTCGTAGATTCCCAGGAGAGGATGAAATTACATAGGAAAAGCATGAGGCTACTTTTTGTGCTTTCGTAGAGAATCTAAATGTTGAATATTTGGATGTTGTGATGAGGTTGTTTGTACAGTATATGGATGGAGAGGCCAGAAAATGGTTCAAAACTCCCCAACAAATTCAATCAATATGTGTGAAGAGTTAGAGAATGTTTTTATATATATGTGGGGAGAGAAAAGATATAATAGTTATTTCATAAAAAAAATTAATGTCATTAAAATGAATCCAAATGAAGAAGTCTCAAAGTTCATTAAGAGGTTTAATAAACTTTATAATAGTCTTATAGCGGAAATTAAGCCACCTCCTCCAACTGCTAGGGTGGTTTTTGCAGGAGATTTTGAACCATATTTTGGATTTACCTTGAGGGAAACAAGATCTCCCACTCTGGACTAGATTCAAATAGATGCCTTGGAGATTGAGGCCAATTTATCTGTTGCTAGAAAACTCAAATCAAAGATTGATCACATTGATAAGAGAAAGGGAAAAGAATAGTATGTATCTTCAAGTCAGCAGGAATATTCATAGGAGCATAAATTGGACGAGATCACTAAGGTCATCAGGAATTTATCAAACAAGTTAGTGAAAATGGAGTTGGAGAATAGAAATCCACCTAGGCAAATTCAATAAGCACCAAATAGAATTTTCAATCCTCAGTTTATGAGACCTCCTCTACAAATTTTGCAGGGGGAGAGGAAGGATCAACAAGATCAAATGCAGCCTCGTTTATACCTTGAAGATGAACTAGAAGAAGCACTAGAAGAGACTATGAATCAGTATTATCAATTCAATAATTTTTCATTTCATAATCATATTTATATACGCTACTACAGTGAAGTGAACTCGCATGTGCAGACAACTGTTATTAAGGAAACTAGCTTAAATTCATTGAACATATGATTCAGTTAATTCATCATGTGTTGATCTTTAATTAGTGCATCAGTGCTTTATTAAACAATAACTATGTGCAGTAATAATAGAATAAACCATCACACATAAGAAACACACATGAAAACCAAGATTTAAGGTGGAAACCCTATGCAGGAGAAAAACCACCTGTTGTTGTCATCTTTGTCTTCTTTTTAATATAAAGAAAATCTATTTACAATCTTGTACTAGTGCAGACTCATACCAATACACAGGCACCCACCTACAGAAGGCTACAACCTTCTCTCATTCTCCAACTTCTACTGGAAGGGAGCTACAACCCCCTAGCTCTTATACTAGCCGATATTTTTGCCAGTACATAGGCACCGGCCTACAGAAGGCTACGACCTTCTCTTCCTCCTCCAAGGACCACGTTTATTAAATTTTCAGATTGGATAATCCTGGTACACAATAACAAAATATAAATTCGATGTTTCATCAAATTTTCACATTGGATCCATTAGTAACATTGAAGCTCAAACTCAATAATAATAACTACATCAATCAACAATCAGTCAATCTGAACAGTCAGATCACTGTCACCAGAAGGCTGTGCTGAACCTAGAAACCTGCATCATCATCTAGAACCAACTGCAACCTCAAAAATCATATGTCAAAATGTATACACTACTTCAGTGAAGCCACTTGCGTGTATACACGACCTTTAACCAAACCTGCGTATGCCTCCAAAATTACTGAATCATTAAAACCTCTAAATCAAACTGTAACAACCAGTAACATTCTGAAGATCTACTGTCAAATTACAAAGATCTAAACAGACAGCAACAAAGATCATCCTTCTCACTTAATCAATCAATATATCAGACTCAATATCCTTATGGATTCAGTTATACTTTTAGATCTAAGAAGACATCAATGATAGATAGTAGTAAAATAGCAGCACTGATCGAATAGATCGGTCATTTCTGAATAACAAACTTTTCTTTTGTATACGCTACTTGGAAGAGTCGAACCAACGTGTATACGCACCTTCACCAAGGCGAACCAACGTATAGATCTGAAAATACTAACTTAAAACTTCACAGCTATTCCAAAGTTCAGTCATACCCAGATCATAAAATTTACAAAATAAAACATGCGATAGCATTCAAATATAGCCCAACAATTATCATATCATACAATGATAAGTAATTTCAGGTCTTATGATCCTGATCCAACATTGTATCAAAAGGTGCACAAGGTATTTCAGTTCATATCATAACCATAACCCTTACAACATAATATATACTTCAGATAGAAGTATTCATGAAAAAACCCTTTCACTTTCACACTTGGCCCTTTGATCTTCTCCTCCTTATATAGTTTTTGGTCTTTCTCAATACCTCGGACCAAAACAACACTTAGAACCTGTGGTATTGTTGGACGGGATCAAATATCCGTTACTCTGCTCAATATTGTGGGCTAATACCATGGTATTGACCCTTGGTATTCTTTAATCTTAAATTTCCTTGATTTTCCAACCCATGTATATAACTTAAACTAACTTAAAATGTCCCTTTTCTTCAACTTCTTGATTCTGACCTGTAGTCCTTTGTTCCAACTTCTTGATCTTTTGTACCATTACCCTATTACCTTTGAATTAACCTGTAATAATGTGAGTTTCCCTTTATCAAATCTGAACTAACCTGTGAGTGAGTTGCAACCAAGGACAACACCTATATCATAATGCCAACGATCTCCCCCTTTGGACTTGATGGCAACCATATTGGTGTTTATTACGTCAAGTTGTAGAACCTGTTAGATATATCAAATAACACCAAGATACTCTCCCCCTTTGACATCGAGGGAAAAGGGTGGACCAAGATATTCTCCCCCTTTTAGATACATTATGCTTTCCATGCTCCCCCTAAGTACATGCAAAGTCTGCAGAGATATTTTTTAAATGAATAACTTGACTCTCTAACTCAACTATGTGAGTATGACCTTCCTATCACCATTGACTCATGCATACATCAATCACCCAACCAAGTGGGGATATACCAAATGTTCGTACATGACTGAAAAATTGCAATTATCACATCACCCTTCCCATGCATAGTGGGGGTACAAATTACATCATATGTCCACAAGGACTAATTAATAGACTATGACAAAAAGAGACATATTATTATACCATAGGTCTTTTCATGACCTTTTCAACAAATGATATGAATATTTGAGACCATACTGAATTCAACAACCATGATGCCAAAAATGCATAATGTCTTTGAAGGCTAATTCTCCCCCTAAACCTATGCTACCTATGCATTATCAACAAATCATTCATCAAGGCATCTTCATCAGTCAAATAAACAGCAATGAACAAAGCATATCAGCAAATTGTAACCATCAATATCAATCTGAAAACCCATGTTAGAAACTGATTGTGAATCTGACCCACTTTTTTCTATCAGAAAAACACATATGCTCCTGTAGCCACAGAAACTCGCATATATATGCAACTCTATTTCCTGAATCTCGCGTATAGAAAACATTTCTCTGAAAACTAGATTTAACAGTAGGATGATGCAGAAACTACTCCCATCTTTTGTCTGAGATATTCAAATGTTTCTCTGTGAAGGGGTTTGGTAAATATATCAGCAACCTGTTCTTTGGAGGGAACATACTCCAATTTAACCTTTTGTTCAAGCACTTGTTCTCATAGAAAATGGTACTTAATGGGTATGTGCTTGGTCTTGGAGTGCATGACAGGATTTTTCGAAATACTAATGGCAATTGTGTTATCACATAGAATAGAGATGGGTGGATAACATTTGATTTGAATATCTTGCAATGTTTGCATCATCCAAAGTAGTTGTTTGCAGCAAGATGCAGTATCCACATATTCTGCTTTAGCTGTTGATAAGGCAATCGGCCTTTTTTTCTTGCTTGACCAAGACAGTAACTGTGATCCCATATAGAATTCACCTCCACTAGTGCTTTTTCGATCATCAACATTTCCTACCCAATCTGCATCTATATGTGCATGAAGAGTGAGATCTGTATCTCTAGGATATCATAGACCAAAGTATTGAGTTCCTTGGAGATATTTGAATATTCTTTTTACAACCTGAAGATTTGATTCCTTTGGATTTGCTTGGAACCTTCCAACAATTCCGACTGCATGCATGATGTCTGGTCTGGTACCTGTTAGATAAAGTAGACTTCCAATCATAGATTTGTATGTTGGTTGATTCATTGTAGGTGATTCATCGTCAGAACTGAGACTACATCCTATTACCATTCTAGTACATACAAGTTTAGAATCTTCCATTCTATACTTCTTTAGAATCTTCTTGAGATATTTAGCTTGTGAAAGAAAAATGCCATCTTTTGTTTGTTGTACTTTTAGACCAAGAAAATAAGTTAGTTCACTAAGGACATTTCAAATTCTTGCTGCATAACAGAAGCAAAGTTCTGACTCATAGATTCTTCATTTCTACAAAAGATGATATCATAACCATAAACAACAATAATTAGTAGTTTATCATTCTCAATATTTGTGTATAAGTTGTTGTCTGTAGATCCTTTTGTGAAACCTTGTTGTTGTAGATATTTTTCAAGAGGATAATACCAGGCCCTTGGAGCTTGTTTCAGTCCATATAGAGCCTTTTTTAGCTTGCATACAAGTTTGCATCATTTCCTAGAATTAATCCTTATGGTTGTTCAATATAAACTTCTTCTTCTAAATCTCCATTAAGAAATGCAAATTTTACATCCATTTGATACACTTTGAATTTTTGAAAACTTGAAAGAGAAAGAAACATTCTTATGGATTCAAATCTAGAAACAAGAGCAAAAGTTTCTTCAAAGTCTATACCTTCTTTTTGAGCATACCCTTTACAAACAAGTCTTTCTTTGTTTCTAATAACCTCTCCATTTTCATTCAAGTTATTCTCGAATATCCTTTTTGTTCCTATAACACATTTTTATCATGCAGTCTAGGAACTAATTCCCAAGTATCATTCTTTTCAATTTGGTCAAGTTCTTCATCCATGGCCTTAACCCAACATTCATATTTTCTAGATTCATTAACATTTTGTGGTTCTATGGAGGATAGTAATGCTAGATAACTAGAAGTTCCTGCAAGAGTTCTTCTTGTCTATACTCCAGACCCCTTTTCTCCTAGAATTTGAGATTCTAGATGATTCTTTTGAACATACCTGGATGAAGCCTTTTCCCTGTCAATTGTATATTCTTCTGATGCTTCATTGGTTTCTTCATCTATATCATTTTGATTTGCTATAGGAAAGAATTCACCCTCTTCCCCATTTTTTCCATATCTCTGCATGCTTCATCAATTACTACATCAATGCATTCAACTATTTTTCGAAGTCTCTTATATAACATTTGTATCCTTTAATTCTAGATGGATTACCAATAAGAATTGTTACGCAGTAATTTGTCACCGTTGGTCACCGTCCTTGTTACCCCCCCGCTGTCACACATTGGAGGATACATTTACGGACCTGTGACCAGTGACATAACTTGAAAACACTTGCATTGAGGTCTCTTGAGTATGAAGTTCAATAACCCTGAAGACACCCTCTGAAGATTAACCTTGGAAGATGCCTTTTTTCCATTAGCGCAGGTCCACAGTGTCTGACCCGCGCCAATGTCTCAGTCCCTACAAAGAGGGCGCGCCCGTAGACGCTCTTTCGTAGAGCACGGCCCGCGCCACACAATTTGGGCATGATTTTTGGCCAGCGCATGCTAGAATGCTTTTTCCTCCGTGACTCACCCAGTCCCTTGAAGGAAAAAGCCCATAAAAGCAGTCGGGCGTCGGTTTTTCTATCCAAGGCAACTCAACTCAATGGTTATTTTGGGACATTACCAAAAACTCAGAATGTGTCCACATACAATGCATATCTCCTCTCCCCCCATCTATAAAGGCCTGTCTCCCCATATTGAACAGGCTAGTTTTTGGAGGCTAAAGCAAAAGAGCAAACAAGCTAGTGTGAGAGAGATAGTTTTTTGAGCTAAAAGTTGAAAGTAAGGTTATGCTGCCGGATTGTTGAGAGAGAAAGTGATTTCGTAAGACGTGTCGGACTGACTGCCCACCCAGCTAGAGGAGTTTTACAGTGTCAAGCCTTAAGTGGTTGTAATTTCTTCTCTCATTTCTATTTAATGCAAAGCGACTGTCATTATGGTTTCATTCATGTGTTACATCGGTGATATGTGAATTGTATCTTGCTTGACTGGTACATAGCTGTATGTTTTTGGGTTTTATGCTTGTTGTGGTTTATTCTTCACTTGTGCAGGTATCTATGTGCGAATAGCGACCGGCCGGAGATAGAGGATAGGAGCGACACTTTCCCCCACAACAAACAAGCGTTGGATCCCAGGTTGGTCTCCTAGATCAACTTTTAAATTATATAGCTAGAAACTTGCATGCAACGTGATTGATTGTTGCTAGACCCCTGTGGGGCTAGTGGGATCCACCTCTGTCCGCAGAGGGGATTTACCTCCGCAACAAGAATTCCTTCGTCTACTTTGGATTCAAACTTACCAAGTTTTTCATAAGTCTTTTTGATGAAACGTTTACTTCCAAAAACTCTGAAGTGTTTTACAGCAGGAGGCCTACCATACCAAAGTTCATATGGAGTTTGATCACTATTTACCCAAACATTAGCTTTGTCGAGAATATTTACAGCAGTATATGCAGCTTCACCCCAGAAGGTGGTAGGAGTTCCAGATTCATCAAGCATAGCTCGAGCCATTTGTTGAATTGTTATGTTCATTCTTTCAACCACACCATTTTGTTTAGGAGTTCTGGCAACAGAGAATTGTCTTTTCATTCCATGTTGTTAACGAAAATAAAAAAATTCATTTCATATGAATTATCTTCCTTGATCGGATCTGAGACATTTGATTTTTAGATCTAATTCATTTTCAACTAAAGCTTTGAAGGCTTTAAACTTTTCAAATGCTTCATCTTTATGCTTTAGTAAACCTATCCATCACGTTCTAGAAAAATTGTCAATGAATAAAATGAAGTATTCTTCTCCACAAGGTGACTTTTTCCTTGTTGGCCCACACAAATAAGTATGAATGAGTTAAGAGGCTTACTTGTTGATCCTTCTTTGTCATTGAAATGAACTCTAGTTTTCTTACCAACTTGACATGGTTTGTAGATCGTATTTTCTGGGATGTCGATATCTGGAAGATCACCAACCACCTTGAGCCTGCATGATTTTCTTATTTGAGAAAAACTTAGATGCCCCAATCTTCTATGTCATAACCAGTTCTCTTCTGTTTTTCTTATATAGCATTCTTTTTTACCTCCTTTTAGTATATATAGATTGCTTGGAGTTCTTGTACCTTTGATTACAGTCTTCCCTATATCAAGCTCATGAACCACACATATGTTTGATCGAAACACAACTTCATTTCCTTGATCACACATTTGACTGACACTCAACAAGTTATGCTTTAAACCATCAACATGCATAACATTTCAAGCTTTAACCTTTTCTTTCAAATAAATAGAACCTTTACCCTTAATGACAGCTCGTGTGTCGTTTCCAAAAGAGACATTCTTTTCCTTTTCTAAAGCATTATATGAAAGGAGTTTATCTTTATCACATGTCATGTGTTTAGAGCATCCGCTATCAATGTACCACCTATTTTCTTGTCCTTCTGCAAACAGACCTATGCCACATCTTTCTAATTGAAATTCCTTCTTTCTCCATACCTTGGAATTTCATGATATTTGCTCCTTTTGAATTTTCGGCCGAAATTTTCACCTGCATTCAGATTCTTCGTGACCAAATTTATTGCAAAATGAACATTCAATTCCATCTTCAAGAGGATAAAAGTTATTATAAGAACTCTTTTTTATTCCTGTCATGCTCCTTTGTTTTCGTGCTTCTCTAGTCGTGATAGTTTTGTAAGCAACACATTGAGAAGCCTTATGCCCAAAGTTATGGCATGAAAAACATTATCCATTAAAGAAGTTTTTGTGATCATAAAATCTTTTGGTATTGTTTACATTTTGGTTGATGCTTCTATTGATGTTCACCCTTGGAGTGAGCATGATTTACCTGAGGAGTATGTTTAGGCTTTTGTTAAAGATTGATGCTCTATTCATTAGCCTTTGATGCATCGAGATAGCTTCTAGTGATGGTGGACGACTTTTTTGATTGGGATGTTTCTTCAATATATCCAAGTGTTGGCTTGTTGGGGCCTAAGCCAGGTTCGGAAGAGTTATTAGTCAAACAAATCTCGCACTACCAGCCCTTTCGGCAACAGTCCATGGAGCGCAGACTGAAGTCTCACCCGAGGTAGTAGGGGAGGGTGCTAGAACCAGGTTTCTGCACCCTTGCGATGTCTTTATGTGTTCTGGAGGGGTCGCGAACCCTTCTGCAACCTTGCGCCACTCTGTGCCGTTGTCGGACTTCTACGTAGATCTGTACAGATGCACTTTCTTATTAATGAAATTATTACAGAGCTGATCTTCTTCTTACAGTCTTTAAGCAAACATTTAATAATAAAACCCAGTGTGCGCAATCACAATTCTTAAAGATAGTGCATAAATTCAGATAGAAACAATAGATAGATTTTCGATAAAGCATACCATGATTCAGAATTTCTTATCTTTATCTTCTGTCAATACAACCAGATCCACCCTATGCACATAGTTGCAAGGGTCCGCGCACATAGCTGCAAACTCTACCAGGCCTTTGCGCACACATCTGTAGAGCCTCTATCTTACCAACACCCTTGACTCGGACTTACAGACGTAGAGAGAATATTTCCTTCACAAACCCATAACATTCAAGATCTTCTCAAAACTGACTTCTACCCTTAGAGCCTCACTCTATTTATACATTCCCATGGTCCGTAGACCATGGGCAGGCCGACTTACTTCCTATTATTTTATATTTTTTTTGGCTGAAAACCCTTTGACTCGACCTATTACATTTCGCGCTCGACGCATTTCACGATTCTTTTCACAATATCATTACCCTAACTTCTAGGCTTTAAGCCCCAAAACCATTATGCGGGGCCTCCGCTACCCAACAAGCCCCCAACACAATCATCGTGACTCATCCTGAGTCACTCGTTGGTGCGGCGATACGTGTTGCCAAGGCTTTGCGGTCCACCATCCCTGTGAGTGACACACTACGTTTTACTGCTCCCTCTTTGTCTCCTGCAACTCTTCTTCGAGCTCCTAATCCATTGCCTCCATTAGTTCTCGCAATCGATGATGCTCATTCTGCTCTGCTCGGTTAACCCAGAGCACCCCCTCATAGGATTTTAGCTCAAACTGGGGTGCCGCATATGGGAACTCTTCGTGCCAACACAAAAAATTTCCAATTTCTAGTCTACGATACGCACTATCTACTACAGCGTGTGTTGAAATTTTACAAGAAAATTGTTGTTGTCCACGAGATCCCAATCTTCAAGGTGCCTCAGAGATGAACTGTTAACTGCAATTCCATCATTTATCTCCATATTCACAGTCTTTCCCTTATATTTTATGGATTTCCGGCCAGCCCATGGGTTAGGTAGTGGCATCTGGACCAATTCTGCTTCGTGTCTAAGAGTTTCCAGTACATCCCTTACCGGCGGTGCTGAACTCTGCGCAGCGCCCACAGCCGTCGATACCACATTATCCAACAAGTATGGCATCTCCATTTGCCATATTACAACCCCCGGGCTTACTCTTTTAGCATCAATAATGAACAATTCCATACGGATGGAAAGGCCCAATAGCTTACTTTTCTCAAAAACATAGATCATTCGACGGATGCCCCCCTATGTTTTATAAGCATTTTGAAATTAAAATTCAACAATTTCGTCCTTTTCTAGTGCCGTAACGTGATTCCTGCGGCAAATCATTCTGAATCTAGCTCGTACTGCATCTCTTAATTACTCGCCGCTTGCTTCCTTCGCCATAGCTCAGACATCTTATCATGAACAGTGTCAGTAATGGTCACCTCTCTGCTTGTCCACGCAGCAATGCATCCCCTTCTGTGGAACCACGATCCTTGTGACATACCAATGCTACGCGCACCCCGGTTGTCGCGCAGCTCCCTCACAAACTGCTTTATCGTCCCGTGCTCTCTTTCAATTGCCTGGAGTGGTGAGACTGTCCTTTGGTCAGTTAGTCATGCGGTCGGCCACCCGTGTAGAGCTTCAGGCAATTGCCATTTACTCTGCCTGGGAAAGGCTCTCCATTTAGCTTGGCAAGCTAGACCGTGCCTCCATCTATGACTTCTTTGACTACATAGGGTCCTAGCCAATGCATTCGGAGCTTTCCAGGGAATTTCTCAAACTTGCTGTCATATAGTAATACTAGATCATTTTATTTGAACGTGGGCATCTTGATATGGCAATCATGCCAAGCTTTTTCCCGCTGCTTATGTACCTGCTGATGAAATCCTACTAAAAATTGTTCCTCCTCAAGTTATTCCAGTTGTGTGATCCTTTCTTCCAAAGCCCCACAATCGGCCATGCCTGTCATCGCTGCTATTCACAAACTAGGTATAATGTATTCCATTGGCATGATGGCTTCCTTGCCATAGGCTAACTGGAAAGGTGTCTAGCCCGTCAACTCCTTGCACATTGTTCGGTATGCCCATAGCACAGCAGGTATGCACAAATCCCAATTGTTTCACTGCGCATTACATACCTTTGTCAACGCAGTCTCCAAAATCTTGATAAAAGCTTCAACGGTCCCATTTGCTTGCAGATGGTACGACGTACTTTGCTGATGATATATCTGGAACTCCTTAGTGAGCGCGCTAATAGTATCATTCAAAAAGTGTGTTTCGCGGTCGCTCATTAGAATTTTTGGACATCCAAACCATGTGAACACATTCTCAAACAAAAACTTTGCAGCTGTAGTGGTTGTGCAGTCCTTAACTGGTTGTGCTTCCACCCATTGGGTCAAGTATTCTTTCGTGGTGATGATATAGTGTGCCCCTGTCTTTCTTGAGGTGTGATAGGCCCCACAAATTCGATCACCCATTTTTCGAATCGTTGCAGCATCATCTGTGGCTTGAGAGGCATTTCATCCCTCCATGATGGTTTCCTATTCCGTTTGATATACGTCGCAGGCCCGACAGTATGCTTTTGAGTCTTGATGTAGAGTTTGCCACCATAGTCCAGTGCAAAGTATCTTTTGTGCTGTGGCACATCCTGCATAATGTCCTCCTACAACCCCCCCATGTGCTTCGACAAGGATCTATCCTCGCTCACTAGGTATTTTAGTGCAGAGTGATCCGTATACATCTTAAAGTGTCCTCCGAATAGATAGTGGTAGTATTTCTGGAGTGCATATACCATCGCCAAACCCTCACGCCCAGTAGTGGAGTAGTTCTTCTCCACTTTGGACAGTCATCGGCTCGCGAACGCAATCAGGTGATCAATTCCTTCCGCTCCTTCCTACGTGAGTATAGTGCCCAACGTGATACACGATGCATCAACATGCATGTGAAATTTGATGTCCCATTTCTGAAAGACCGAAATGGGAGCTGATTCCATCTTCTCCTTGACAGTCTCCAAACTTTTGTTACATTCCTCATTCCAATAGTAAGTAGTGTCCTTTTTCAACAACTGCTCCATAGGTGTTGTGATCTGTGCGTAGCTATTAATGAACTTCTGATAGTAACTAGTGTGTCCCAGCGTGGCACACAGTTGTTTGACACTGCGCGGTGCTTGCAAATTGAGTATTACAGCAATCTTTGCCAGATGCACTATTAGGCCTTGCCGACAGACCACATGGCCGAGCAAGTTCTCAAAGGGGATGAGGAAAGTACACTTCTTTAGATTTAGCACAATCTGGTGTTGTCGGCAAGTATCCATCATTAACAGTAAGCTCGCGGTATGTTTCTTTACTAGCCCAAATACAGTCCAATCATCAAGATACACTTCCAAAAACTTATGTATAAATTCCTTGAATTATACTACCATGACGCACAAGAATATCGTCGGCGCATTCTTAGAATAGCCCCATTCGATGGTGAACATTGTTTTACTCCTGTCCTCCGGTGTGATCTTCATCTGGTGGTATCTCAAGACATCGTCTGTGAAGGAGTAGGTTTCCTGTCCACCCACATTTTCCAGTACCTCGTCTGCAAATGGTGTCAGGAATGGATCGTTAACACATGCATCGTTAAGCTTCCTAAGATCCACGCAGATGTGAATTTCACCCTTCTGTTTTTTCTCTTGTACCACCATAGGACTTACCTAGTCAGATTCCTCCATTGGTTCAATTATTCCTGCTGCAAGCATTTTATCCAATTCTTCATGGACCTTTGCTTTGTATTTTGGGTTCAACCGATAAGGTCGCTGCTTAACTAGCTTCTCATCCGGCTTCAGGGTTATCTTCATCATTCCTAGGCGGCCAAGGATCCCTTTTAATTCTGTGATTTTAGTCGGGAATAAATCTTGATGTTCTTGAAGTAATTTGATGACCTCCTCCACCGTGGCATCATCCCAATAGTCCCCAAGCGTTGCATATTTCGACTCCTCCTCCATACCAATGTTTACTTGTTTCATTTTTAGCGGCGCGGTAATGTCGGGATCCTCGATTACTAGTCCACAAACCTCACGACTCCCCTCTGTTTCCGGAATATTGATGTTTCTAGGGTCATCATCATCATCTTCTACCTGCACATTGTAGCATTCTAAGGCCTGGCTCAACTGATGCGACCAATCCAGCTGCACTATTTCCTCTAGTTCCAATGGTATTTTGAAAATGGCGGCCTTCAGAACTTGCAACACATCGTTAACAGTGTCCATCCATTGATCTTCAAATAAGAATATTAATAAAAGTCCTTCACGCAAGATATCCCATTCGCTTGTACAATGTCAGAGTTTTGTTTCAATATACCAGTTCCTTGGGATGACATCTAGGGTATGATAAAATAAGTGTACCCACTCCGGCTAGGGTTCTTCTCCATAGGCCTGGGTCCATCTGGTAAGGTGCCTACATGGGTCATCACATCCTTCGTATTTCTCAGTTACTTGTAGTTTCAGCTTCCCAAACCTTATCTGCATCATATGCTTGCAGCCATGCCAATCTTCAAAAATTCCTTCATGTGTTACCCACCAACGCGCAGGCATCGCATGCAACGCCCATTTTAATATATCGAACTACTGGTGTTCTGGTATCGCGCCCTTAAACTTGGTCAGGAATTCATCCACCGCTATCAACCCATCATACATTGGCAGTTCTCGATCCTGAACTTTAACACAATACAACGACCTAGTCATCATATTGCAGTTTAACATTGTTACTCCGTTCAACCTATTATGCCATCGTTCGTCTTCTCCATCTAAATCTGAAAGGCATGCTTTTGCATGTTCCCACGATATTCTTCCTTCTGCAGTCAGATTTACCTAATCTTGCTCGTGCGCCATTATCTTGTAGATATGATCCAAGTCCTCCTCACTTCCATCGTCGCGTACGGGTTCATTGTAGCGCGCTCCTTCAACCGAGTCTAGTGGAACGACTACGTGTAGGGACTTCTTCTCAAATATCATCTTCCAGTTCTTTATATTGATGATTCCATTCATATCCGTGGCCCAGTCTATTCCTAATAATGCGAGGTAAGGGTTACTGTCATCCAAAATTTCTATTAACTCAAAGTTTGCTTGTGTGCTCATGCCTTCTATATCCATTGTGACTCCTTGCAATCTCCGCATGGGCAAGATCTTTTGTTGGTTTTCCATCCGTAATTGAATCGAAGACCACTATAATGTGGGCCTTCCCATGCGTTCAAATGTCTTCTTAGGTAGTACGTTTACATCCGAGCCTAAGTACAGAATGATCTGATCCATCTCATAGTCGTCGATCTGCGTTGTTAATTGCATCTCCTGTCGAGTGCACAAAGCATGTTTTCCCAATTTTCGGACTACGCGAGGTGCACCTGGCCCTGCGCACCTAGTTATTAGCTCTTGTAATCCCTTAACCACCTTATTATCCCACAGTAGCTTCATACATATCTCTAAAAAGGTATTTAGCATCAAAGGATTCATTTCCTACTCAGGTTGATCCTCACTACTTGAAGTAGAGACCTCTGTGAAGCTCTTTTTAGCTTCCATAAATGTCTTCTTCACGTGCTCCAAGTTGAGCTCATGCTGCTTTGTATGGGTTTTGCGAACCCCTGGGCCTACCTCGCTTAATTTCCCCTTATCTTCCCCTATATTTGTGCTGCTTCTGAGCATCAAATTCACATTAGGGTCTTCCTCACGTAGTTCGGACCTCATCATTTGGACATTCTGCGTCACCGTAGGTTGTGCTGCCATTTTCTCACGTATCTACGCTATCAGTGAGGGCTAATCTATCATTTCATGATCGAACTGCTCGTAGTAGGGACACGATATTCTGGTCGGGTTGGTACAATCACGTGCGTAGTACCCTGGTCCTCCACAGTTGTAACATATTAATTGGTCGTGGCCCCTTCCTGGCCCCATTCCTCCCTGTCCTCATCTGCATCCCTGGAATCCACTGTGTGCTATCATCGCGGTTGGATCCTGACCTCATGCCTTAGTCTGTATTCTATAGGCAGGTGTTCGATCCATCAATAATTCATAACTATGGCAGTCTCGTTCCTCGTGGCCAACCGATCTGCAAACATTGCAAAATAGCTGTTAGGGGGTCTAGGTAAAATTTTACAGTAGGTGACAGTTTTCCGTGTTGTGCTTTCCTCCCACCTATCACATTGCACACCAGAGTGAGGGTGTCACGCTTGGCCCCACCAATGCCTTTGGTTGCAACACCATTGGTCCCCCCACTACCAAAGAGTTCGCAAAGACCAAACAGTGATCCTTATCGTGGCCTTGGATTCTACATTTTATGCACCACACTTCCTCCTGTGCTTCCGGTCAGGGTGCCTTCTCTTGTTTCAAACTCTGCATTTCTAAACACAAGTTTTGTATTTGTGCATGGATCTACTGAACTCCCAACCCAAGATCCTGTATCAGAGTCTCATGTAACCTCATCGCGATCTCTAACGCTTCAGCCTAGGTCGAGATCTTCTGTTGTGATAACGCCGTCTGCAGATGTGGCGCTAAAGACGCCACAAACCACGCACAATGTTGTTGATCCGTTAACATCATGTTAGCTTCTCGGATTGTACTTTTCAATCTCTAATCCAGATCCCACGGGATTTCACCTAGCAGCATCGTGATCTCCTTGAAACTGATGATCGACTACGTTTCTGATTTTGGCCAGCTAAATTCTTTGATCAATGCATCCTGGATCGCCGCTATTCCTGCATTCAGGTGATCGCTCGAGTACTTTATATACCACATCAACACGCGCGGTCTTGTAGCGCACTCACAAGGGTAGCCTTTTTAATATTATCATCTGTAACTCCATGCACTTCCCATACTGCCCTTACTATGAATGAAAATTGTTCTAGATCTTTGTTTCCTGCTCCTTTGAATACCGGCAACTTGATCGCACTTGTCATGTTTAACTTCTGGTTCGAGTGCGAGTGTGCTAGGGCCCACTATGAACTTGTACCACTTTTGATCCAACCACTCTTCAATCTCTTTCTTCATAAGGTTTCAGACTTACGACACCAGACATCCTTTAGGCAGATCCCGGTCCTGGCAACGAAACCATTTGTCGGCTTGTTGGGGCCTGACCCAAGTTCGAAAGAGTTATTAGCCAAACAAATCCCGCACTACTAGCCCTTTCGGCAATAGTCCGTGGAGCGCGGACTGAAGTCTCACCCAAGGTAGTTGGGGAGGGTGCTAAAACTGGGTTTCTGCACCTTAGGGATGTCTTGATGTGTTTTGGAGGGGTCGCAAACCCTTCTGCTGCCTCGCACCACTCTGTGTTGTTGTCGGGCTTCTGCATAGATCCATATAGATGCACTTTCTTATTAATGAAATTATTACAGATATGATATTCTTCTTACAGTCTTTAAGCAAAAATTTAACAATAAAACCCAGTGTGTGCAATCACAAATCTTAAAGACAGTGCATAAATTCAGATAGAAACAACAAATAGATTCGCGATAAAGCATACAATGATTCAGAATTTCTTATCTTTATTTAACTTCTGTCAATACAACTAGATCTACCCTGCGCACACAGTTGCAGGGGTCTGCGCGCAGAGCTGCAGAGCCTCTATCTATCTACCAACACCCTTGACTCGGACTTATAGACGTAGAGAGAATATTTCCTTCACAAACCCATAACATTCAAGAACTTCTCAAAACTGACTTCTACCCTTAGAGCCTCCCTCTATTTATACATTCCCATGGTCCGCAGACCATGGGAAAGCTGACTCACTTCCTATTATTTTATATTATTTTTGGGCGGACAACCCTTTGACTTGACCTATTACATTTCGTGCTCTGCGCATTTCGTGGAGCTTTTCAAAATATCATTACCCTTACTTCTAGGCTTTAAGCCCCAAAACCATTACGCGGGGCCTCCACTACCCAACAGGGCCCCAACACAATCATCGTGACTCGTCCCGAGTCACTCGTTGGTGTGGCGATATGCACTATTAAGGCTTCGCGGTCCACCATCCCTGTGAGTGGCACACTACGTTCTACTGCTCCCTCTTTGTCTCCTACAACTCTTCTTCGAGAACCTGCTCCATTGCCTCCATTAGTTTGTGCAACCAATGATGCTCATTCTACTCTGCTCAATTAACCCAGAGCACCCCCTCATAGGATTTTAGCTCAAACTGGGGTGCCCCATATGGGAACTCTTCATGCCAACACAAAAAATTTCCAATTTTTGGTCTACGATTCACACTGTCTACTGCAGCTTCTGTTGAAATTTTGCAAGAAAATTGTTGTTGTCCACGAGATCCCAATCGTCAAGGTACCTCAAAGATGAACTCTTAACTGCAATTCCATCATTTGTCTCCATATTCATAGTCTTTCCCTTATCTTTTATGGATCGTCGGCCAGCCCATGGGTTAGGCAGTAGCATCTGGACCAATTCTGCTTCATGTCTAAGAGTTTCCAGTACATCCCCTACTGGCGGTGCTGAACTCTGCGCGATGCCCGCGGTAGTCGATACCACATTATACAGAAAGTCTGGCATCTCCATTTTCCATATTACAACCCCTGAGCTTACTCTTTTAGAATCAATAATGAACAATTCCATATGGATGGAAAGGCCCAATAGCTTACTTTTCTCAAAACCACAGATCATTTGACGAATGCCCCCTGTGATTTATAAGCATTTTGAAATTCAAATTCAGCAGTTCCCCCCTTTTCTAGTGTCGTAACGTGATTCCTGCGGCAAATTGTTCTGGATCTGCCTCATACTACGTCTCTTAATTACTCGCCACCTGCTCCCTTTCGCCATAGCTCCGACATCTTGTCATGAACAATGTCAGAAACGGTCACCTCTCTGCTTGTCCATGTAGCAGCGCAGCCCCTTCTACGCAACCACAATCCTTGTGACATACCAATGCTACGCACACCCTCATTGTTGCTCAGCTCCCTCACAAACTGCTTTATGATCCCGTGTTCTCTTTTAACTGCCTGGAGCAGTGAGACTGTCCTTCGGTCGATTAGTCAGGAGATCATCCTACCCGTGTAGAGCTTCAGGCAACTACCATTTACTCTGCCTGGGAAGGGCTCTCCATTCAGCTTGGCAAGCTGGATCGCGCCTCCATCTGTGACTTCTTTGACTACATAGGGTCCTAGCCAATGCATTCGGAGCTTTCCAAGGAATTTCTCGAACTTGCTGTCGTATAGTAATACTAGATCATTTTATTTGAACGTGCACATCTTGATATGGAGATCATGCCAAGCTTTTTCCCGTTGCTTCTATACCTGCTGATGAAATCCTGCCACAAACTGTTCCTCCTCAAGTTATTCCAGTTGCGCGATCCTTTCTTCCAAAGCCCCACAATCTGCCATGCCTGTCGTCACTACTATTCGCAAACTAGGTATAATGTATTCCATTGGCATGATGACTTCCTTGCCATAGGCTAACTGGAAAGGTGTTTGGCCCGTCAACTTTTTGCACATTGTTCGGTATGCCCATAGCACAGCAGGTATGCACAAATCCCAATTGTTTCACTGCGCATTACATACCTTTGTCAATGCAGTCTCCAAAATCTTGATAAAAGCTTCAACGGTCCCATTTGCTTGCAGATGGTACGATGTACTTTGCTGATGATATATCTGGAACTCCTTAGTGAGTGCGCTGATAGTCTCATTCAAAAAGTCTGTTCCGCGGTCGCTCATTAGAATTTTTGAAATCCAAACCGTGTTAACACATTCTCGAACAAAAACTTCACAGCTGTAGCGGTCGTGCAGTCCTTAACTGGCTGTGCTTCCGCCCATCGGGTCAAGTATTCTGTCGCGGTGATGATATAGCATGCCCCTGTCTTTCCTTGAGGTGTGATAGGCCCCACAAAGTCGATCGCCCATTTTTCGAACGGTTGTAGCGTCATCTGTGGCTTGAGCGGCATTTCATACCTCCGTGATGGTTTTCGAGTCTGTTGACATACGTCGCAGGCCCGACATTATGATTTTGAGTCTTGATGTAGAGATGGCCACCATAATCCAGTGCAAAGTATCTTCTGTGCTGTGGTGCGTCCCGCATAATGTCCTCCTGCAACTCCCCCATGTGCTTCGGCAAGGATTTGTCCTCGCTCGAACACAGGCTTATTCACTAGTTATTTTAGCGCAGAGTGATCAATATACATCTTAAAGTGTCCTCCAAGTAGATAGTGGCGGTATTTCTAGAGCGTGTATACCATCGCCAAACCCTCACGCTCAGTAGTGGAGTACCTCTTCTCCACTTTTGATAGTCGTTGACTCGCAAATGCGATCGGGTGATCAATTCCTTCCGCTCCTTCCTGCGTGAGTATAGTGCCCAATGCGATACCTGACGCATCAACATGCACGTGAAATTTGATGTCCCATTGCGGAAAGACCAAAATGGGAGCTGATGCCATCTTCTCCTTGAGAGTCTCCAAACTTTTGTTACATTCCTCATTCCAACGGTAAGTAGCGTCCTTTTTCAATAACTGTTCCATAGGTGCCGTGATCTGTGTGTAGCTCTTAATGAACTTCCAATGGTAACTAGTGTGTCCCAGTGTGGCACATAGTTGTTTGACACTGTGCGGTGCTTGCAAATTGAGTATTATGACAATATTCACCAGATCCACCATTAGGCCTTGCCTACAGACCACATGGCCGAGCAAGTTCCCAAAGGGGACAAGGAAAGTACACTTCTTTAGATTTAGCGCAATCTGGTGTCGTCGGCAAGTATCCATCATTAACCATAAGCTCATGGTATGTTTCTTTACTAGCCTAAATATAGTCCAATCATCAAGATATACTTCCAAGAACTTATGTATAAATTCCTTGAATGCAGCTACCACGACACGCGAGAATATCGCCGGCACATTCTTCAGTCCAAAGGGCATCACAATGTACTGAAAATAGCCCCATTCGGTGGTGAACATTGTTTTACTCCTGTCCTTCGGCGTGATCTTGATCTGGTGGTATCCCAAGACACCATCCATGAAGGACTAGGCTTCCTGTCAACCCACATTTTCCAGTACCTCATCTGTAAATGGCTTTAGGAATGGATCATTAACACATGCATCGTTGAGCTTCCTGAGATCCCCACAAATGTGAATTTCACCCTTCTGTTTTTTCTCCTATACCACCATAGGACTTACCCAGTTAGATTCCTCCACTGGTTCAATTATTCCTGCTGCAAGCATTTTATCCAATTCTTCGTGGACCTTTTCTTTGTATTTTGGGTTCAACCGATAAGCCCGCTGCTTGACTGTCTTCGCGTCCGGCTTCAGGGTTATCTTCATCATTCCTAGGCCACCGAGGATCCCTTTTAACTCCGTGATTTTAGTCGGGAATAAATCTTGATATTCTCAAAGTAACTCGACGACCTTCTCCACCGTGGCATCATCCCAATTGTCCCCAAGTATTGCATATTTCGGCTCCTCCTCCGTACCAATGTTTACTTGTTTCGTTTTTAGCGGCACGGTGATGTCGGGATCCTCGATTGCTGGTCTGCAAACCTCGCGAATCCCCTATGTTTCCGGAATATTTATGTTTCTAGGGTCATCATCATCATCTTCTACTTGCAAATTGTAGCATTCTAGGGCCTGGCTCAACTGATGCGACCAATCCAGCTGCACTATTTCCTCTTGTTCCAGTGGTATTTTGAAAATGGTGACCTTCACAACTTGCAACACATCGTTAACAGTGTTCATCCATTGATCTTCAAATAAGAATATTAATAAAAATCCTTCACATAAGATATCCCATTCGCTTGTACCAAGTTAGAGTTTTGTTTCAGTATACCAATTCCTTGGGATGACATCTAGGGTATGATAAAATAAGTGTACCCACTCCGGCTAGGGTTCTTCTCCATAGGCCTGGGTCCATCTGGTAAGGTGCCTACACGGGTCATCATGTCCTTCATATTTCTCAGTTACTCGTAGTTTCGGCTTCCTAAACCTTATCTGCATCATATGCCTGCAGCCACACCAATCTTCAAAATTTCCTTCATGTGTTCCCCACCAATGCGTAGGCATCACATGCAACGCCCATTTTAATGCATCGAACTATTGGTGTTTTGGTACTGCGCCCTCAAACTTGGTCAAGAATTCATCCACCGCTGTCAACCCATCATACATTGGCAGTTCTCGATCCTGAACTTTAACACAATACAACGATCTAGACATCATATTGCAGTTTAACATTGTTACTTCGTTCAACCTATTATGCCATCGTTCGTCTTCTCCATCTGAATCTGAAAGGCAGGCTTCTACACGTTCCCACAATATTCTTCCTTTTGCAGTCATATTTACCCAATCCTGCTCTTGCGTCATTATCTTGTAGATATGATCCAAGTCCTCCTCACTTCCATCGTCGCGTACAAGTTTAGTGTAGTGCGCTCCTTCAGCCGAGTCTAGTGGAATGACTACGTGTAGGGACTTCTTCTCAAATATCATCTTTTGGTTCTTTAGATTGATGATTCCATTCATATATGTGGTCAGTCTATTCCTAATAATGCGAGGTAAGGGTTACTGTCATCCACAATTTCTATTACCTCAAAGTTTGTTTGTGTGCCCGCGCCTTCTATATCCACAGTGACTCCTTGCAATCTCCCCATGGGAAAGATCTTTTGTTGGTTTTCCATCCATAATTGAATTGGAGACCACTGTAATGTGGGCCTTCCCATGCGTTCCCACATCTGATTAGGTAGTA
Organism: Pinus taeda; assembly: GCA_000404065.3. NCBI lineage: Eukaryota > Viridiplantae > Streptophyta > Pinopsida > Pinales > Pinaceae > Pinus > Pinus taeda. The sequence continues at coordinate 37,947 of APFE031629686.1, read as the reverse complement.
CATTTGCATTCGAGCCTAAGTCCAAAATGATTTGATCCATCTCATAGTCCCGACCTGCGTTGTTAATCGCATCTCCCGTTGAGTGCGCAAAGCATGTTTTCCCAATTTCCAAACCATGCGAGGTGCACCTAGCCCTGCACACCTAGTTATCAGCTCTTGTAATCCCTTAGCCACCTTATTATCACATAGTAGCTTCATACATATCTCTAAAAAGGTAGTTAGCATCGAAGGATCCATTTCTTGCTCGGGTTGATCCTCACTAACTGAAGTAGAGACCTCCGCAAAGCTCTTTTTAGCTTCCATAAATATCTTCTTCGTGTGCTCCAAGTTGAGCTCATGCTGCTTTGTAGGGGTTTTGCGAACCCCTGGGCCTACCTCGGTTAATTTCCCCTTATCTTCCCATATAGTCGTGCCGCTTCTGAGCATCAAATTCACGTTGGGGTCTTCCTCGTGTAGTTCAGACCTCATCATTTGGACATTCTGCATCGTCGTAGGTTGTGCTTCCCTTTTCTCACGTATCTATGCTATCAGTGTGGGGCACTCTATCATTTCATGATCGAAATGCTTGCAGTAGGGACACGATATTATGGTCAGGTTGGTACAATCACACGTGTAGTGCCCTAGTCCTCCTCAGTTGTAACATATTAGCTGGTCACGACCCCTTCCTGGCCCCATTCCTCCTTGTCCTCGTCTGCGTCTCTAGAATCCACCATGCGCTATCGCTGCAGCTAGATCCTGACCTCGCGCCTTTGTCTGCATCCTATAGGCAGGTGTTTGATCCATCAATAATTCATAACTACGGTAGTCTCATTCCTCGTGGCCCACCGATCTACAAACATTGCAAAATAGCTGCTGGAGGGTCTGGGTAAACTTTTGCAGTAGGTGATAGTTTTCCATGTTGTGCTTTCCTCCCCCCTGGCAAATTGCACACCAGAGCAAGGGCGTCACGCTTGGCCTCGCCGGTGCCTCTGGTCGCAACAGCATTGGTGCCCCCGCTACCAAATAGTTTGCAAAGACCGGACAATGATCCTTATCGTGGCCCTAGCTTCTACATTTTATGCACCACACTTCCTCCCGTGCTTCTAGCCAAGGTGCCTTCTCTTGTTTCAAACTCTACATTTCTAAACACAAGTTTTGTATTTGTGCATGGATTTGTTGAACTCCCAACCCAGGATCTTGTATCGGAGTCTCATGTAACCTCATCGCGATCTCTAATGCTTCAGCCTGGGTCAAGATCTTCTGCTATGATAATGTCATCTGCAAATGTGGCGCTAAAGATGCCACAAACCACACGCGGTGTTGCCCATCCATTAGCATCATGTTAGCTTCTTGGATCGTACTTTTCAATCTCTGATCCAGATCCCACGGGGGTTTCACCTGGAAACATCGTGATCTCCTTGAACCTGATGATCGACTACGTTTCTGATTTTGGCTGACTAAATTCTTTATTCAATGCATCCTGGATCGCCGCTATTCCCGCATTCGGGTGATTGCTCGAGTACTTTATATACCACGTCAATGCGCGGTCCTATAGCGCACTCACCAGGGCAGCCTTTTTAATATTATCGTCTATAACTCCATGTGCTTCCCATACTGCCCTTACTATGAACCAAAACTATTTTGGATCTTCATTTCCTGCTCCTTTGAATACCGGCAACTTGATCACGCTTGTCATGTTTAACTTCTGGTTTGCGTGCGAGTGTGCTAGGGCCCACTATGAACTCATACCGCTTCTGATCCAACCACTCTTCAATCTCTTTCTTCATAAGGTTTCAGACTTTTGACACTAGACATCCCTTAGGTAGATCTCAGTCCCGACAACGGAACCATTTGTTGGCTTGTTGGGGCTTGACCCAGGTTCAGAAGAGTTATTAGCCAAACAGATCCTGCACTTCTGGCCCTTTCAGCAACAGTCTGCGGAGCGCAGACTGAAGTCTCACCCGAGGTAGTTGGGGAGGGTGTTAGAACCAGGTTTCTGCACCCTTGGCATGTCTTGATGTGTTCTAAAGGGGTCGCGACCCTTATGCAACCTTGCACCACTTTATCTTGCTGTCAGGCTTCTGCGTAGATCCATACAGATGCACTTTCTTATTAATGAAATTATTACAGATATGATCTTCTTCTTACAGTCTTTAAGAAAAAATTTAACAATAAAACCCAGTTTGTGCAATCACAATTCTTAAAGACAGTGCATAAATTCATATAGAAACAACAGATAGATTCACGACAAAGCATACAATGATTCAGAATTTCTTATCTTTATTTATCTTCTGCCATACAACCAGATCTGCCTTGCGCCCACAGCTACAGGGGTCCGCACACACAGCTGCAGAGCCTCTATCTATCTACCAGCACCCTTGACTCATACTTATAGATGCAGAGAGAATATTTCCTTCACAAACCCATAACATTCAAGATCTTCTCAAAACTGACTTCTACCCTTAGAGCCTCACTCTATTTATACATTCCCATGGTCCGCAGACCATGGGCAAGCTGACTCACTTCCTATTATTTTATATTATTTTTGGGTGGACAACCCTTTGACTTGACCTATTACATTTCGCGCTCTGCGCATTTCGCAGAGCTTTTCACAATATCATTACCCTAACTTCTAGGCTTTAAGCCCCAAAACTGTTACACGGGGCCTCTGCTACCCAACACCAAGACCGGTCTTTATAAGAGGAGAACGCTGAACCTTGATGATTTCATATAAAGTTTCTGATCCTTTAGAAAATCTAAGATTAAGATCTTTTGTCTTCTCAAGTTCCTTTCTTAAACCCACTACTTCACATTCTAATTTTTCATTGTGCTTTTCTCTTTCTGTGAGTTCATGTGTCAAAGTGTCTATGACCATATTCTTTTCTTCCAAACAAATTTTGAGTTTAGTGATTTCTTCAAGAAAATATTCCTCTTCTAATGCATCCATAAAATCATCATCATCATAAGCCATGAGTAGTTTAAAATCTTGTTCAGATTCATCTTCATCACTATTAGACAATCCATCACTATCTTCATGAATATAATAACTTCTTCTATTAACAAATTGTTTTCTATTACCTTTTGCAGACTCCTTTCCCTTTTCATTATTATCTTTATGAGGACATTTAGCAACATAATGGCCAACTCTACCACAAGAAAAACATTTGAATGGAAGCTTACCTCTAAATCTTTCGGAACCCCATTGAAGCTTCTTTACAAAGTTTACCTCATCTTCTTCTGAAATATATCCTCATTCATTGAGATCTTCCTCTTCTTTTCCCTTTGTTGAAGCTTTGAAAGCGGCTTCTCTAAAATTTGATGGACCGCCTTTCCTCATTTCAAAGGCAGTTAAAATTCCATGAAGTTGAACAATAGTAATAGATTGAAGATCTTGCTTTTCTTCTATAACAAATACTTTTGACTCAAATTTAGAAGACAAAGATCTCAAAATTTTCTCTACTAAAATAGCCTCCTTTATTTCTTCACCCAGATTCTTCATACAATTTACAATCCCATCTGCTCGTAAAAAGTAACTAGCAATACTTTCATCACTATGCATATTGAGAGTTTTCTACTGAATTCTGAGAGTTTGGAGCTTAACACGTTTTACTTGGGAGTCCCCTTCATAGCTCTGAATGATTTTGTCCCATATTTCTTTGGCTGTCTTGAGTTGCATGACTTTGACGAATTATGATTCTAACAGACTTCCCAATAAAGTATTGACAGCTTTGGCATTGGTTTTGTATAACTTCTTTCCTGTTGTGTTTGTGCATATTACTGCTAGAAATTGGTATCCTCCTTCCACAATTTCCCAAACATCAGCTCCAAGTGACCGAAGATAGGCTTTGGTTCTTATATTCTAATATACTAAGTTGTTTTCGTTGAAGATTGGTGGTCTGATAGATCCCATACCTTTGTGATTGTTCATCTTGAGAGATCTCCATTCAAGCGATCAAGCTTCTTATGAAGGACCTACTCTAATACCAATTGTTGGAAATAATACTGAGAAGGGGGGTGAATCAGTATTATCAATTCAATAATTTTGCATGTCATAATCAAATTTATATACGATACTTCAGTGAAGTAAACTCGCGTGTGCACGCAATTGTTATTAAGGAAACTAGCGTATATCCAATGAACTTATGATTCAGTTGATTCATCATGTGTTGATCTTTAATTAGTGCATAAGTACTTTATTAGATAGTAACTATGTGCAATAATAACATAATAAACCATCCCACATAAGCAACACACATGAACACCAAGATTTAAGGTGGAAACCCAATGCAGGAGAAAAACCACCTATTGTTGTCATATTTGTCTTCTTTTTAATATAAACAAAATCTAATTACAATCTTGTACTAGTGCAGACTCATACCAGTACACAGGCACCCACCTGTAGAAGGCTACAACCTTCTCTCATTCTCCAACTTGTACTGGAAGGGAGCTACAACCCCCTAGCTTTTGTACTAGCCGATATATTTACCAGTACGTAGGAATCAACCTACAAAAGGCTACGACCTTCTCTTATTCCTCGAAGGACCATGTTTCATAAATTTTCAGACTGGATACTCCTAGTACACAACAACACAATATGAAGGCCACGTTTCATCAATTTTCACACTGGACCCATCAGTAACATTGAAGCTCAAACTCAATAATAATAACTACATCAACCAACAATCAATCAATCTGAACAGTCAGATCATTGTCACCAGAACACTTTGTTGAACCCAAAAACCTGCATCATCATCCAGAACCCATTGCAAGCTCAAAAATCATATGTCAGAATGTATAGGCTACTTTAGTGAAGCCAACCTGCATGTATACACTACTTCCTTTAACCAAACCTGCGTATACCTCCAAAATTACTTAATCATAAAAACCTATGAATCAAAATTGTACCAACCAATAACATTCTGAAGATCTACTGTCAAATTATAGAGATCTAAATAGACAACAGAAAAGATCACCCTTCTCACTTAATCAATCAATCAATTAGACTCAATCTCCTTATGCATTCAGTTCTATTTTCAGATCTAAGAAGATATCATTGACAGATAACAGTAAAGCAACAACGCTGATCAGATAGATAAGTCATTTCTGAATAACAGGCTTTTCTTTTGCATACACTACTTGGAAGAGTTGAACCAACGTGTATATGCACCTTCACCAAGGCGATATGCAAATACTAACTTAAAACTTCACACCTATTCCAAACTTCAGTCATACCCAAATCATAATATTTACAAAATAAAACATGCGTTAGCATTCAGATCTAGCCCAGCAATTATCAGATCATACAAAGATAAGTCATTTCAGGTCTCATGATCTTGACCCAAAATTGTATCAAAATGTGCACAAGATATTTTAGATCATATCATAACCATAACCCTTACAACATAAGATATATTTCAGATAAAAGTATTCATGAAAAAACCCTTTCACTTGAACACTTGTTCCTTTGATCTTCTCCTCCTTATATAGTGTTACACAAAAATATCGTCATCTTGATTATTTGCAGTCGGTGTAGACCTATCATCACCTATACCAGCTTCCTAAGCAAGTCTTAAACCTCAGCTCTTCAAAACAAGCTTGAGAAAAGAGAGAAAGACATCAAAAAAGCAATATAACTCTAGTTCCGCACTTTCTCTGAGCTTTTCCTGCGGGCCCGCACCTTTTGTTCAAGATATCTGCGTACTTATACGCTCTGTATGTAAAGGGGAGGGTGCGTACCCCTGTAAAAGTCAAAAGGCACAATTTTTATCTTTAAAAACTCATCTTGGGTTGATTTGAGAGTTTTCTAGAAGGATTTGTTATGTGGATTGTTCGCTCCAAGTGGTTCATGCATCCCATACAAGGAGGAACTAATCCCTTGTTGAGAGGAACTATCCCTTTGAAGGAGGACTCTATCCCTTTGAAGGAGGAGCTGGTAACTGATCTCCATTGCACTATAAATTGAGGCATTGGGTCAGTGGCCAGAGAGGTTAGAAGCTGAACTTTTGAGGGTAAATGCTAGTGAAATCAAGACTTCCTATTTGAGCTTAAGAGGAGAGATCACATACCTTTTTGGCTTCATTAGGGAGTGAGTGAAGCTTGTCAAAGTAGAGGAGACTTCTTGTTGGACCCTGGGAGGATCTTGTACAGCGTCAAGGCAAAGGTTGTAAGGTTCTTCTCCTTTTGAATTAATACAATCAAGCTCATTTTTCTCAACAAGTATCTCATGTTATTTGTTTCATGGACTCCTTGACTTTCATGTTGAATATGTTTTATAATATTGGTTATTCAAGTGTTATTTAATCGTTTGCCTTGTTTGTGCTTGCAGGTTTGCGACAAAGGAATTTACTTGGATCAAAGGAGTGAAGGCATCTCCAAACTTGCGTTGGACATGAGGTAGGCCTTAAACACATTTGTTTGCCATTATTTATAAAGCGCATTTAGAGAATGATAGTGTCTAGTTGGTTTGTTTGTCATTAGGCCTTCATTAGATTCTAGGAAGGTCTATCTTGTCCGCAAGATCGACTCATTCTATGTGACACTAACATAAAGTCAATCCAAGGATCCTTACAAATAGAAAGCATCTCTATGAAATCCTAACCAGAGTACTTATTAATAAATTTTTGTCAACAAAGAATACAATGTATATCTTCCAATCATTGGGTGACATTCCATTTTCCTACTCATTTTCCACATTTCTAATTGAAATAGAGGAAAATATTAGCAATGTTATTTCCTTTTATGTACCTGGTCAATCTTCATAGATTTCCTCATGCTGATTTTGCAATTATGCATTATGTAGGATACCCTCAAATATCTATCACCGAAGAGCCAAACAATTAAAAACATGATAACTATGATATATGTGGTGATCTTATGTATACTCTTCTTTGTTCAGATATTCATAATCCAAAAACTGCATTACTCATTTGTCCTGCTATTTTGATATGGTTCTTATTTATTGCCTTCTTTGGAATATCGTCAGACATGATACAAGCCTCTTCAAATCTTTTTATCCCAAAAATATATTCGATTACTTTGGAAGAAAATCAAAACAACATTGGATTTTACTTGGAGGAATAGTTCTATGCATAACAGGTATGTAGTATGCTTCTCGTTGCCTGAAGAATTCTCTTGGAGATTATAAAACGCAACCTACATTGGTAATGTTAACTACACATGCAAAAAATTATTTACAAATTACCAAACCTAGTCTTCATTACTAGCTTCAAGTAAGTAGAATGAAAAAATTTATTTAGAAATTGACAAATCCAATCTTTATTGCTAATATGAAGTAGGTAGCATGCAATAACTGAAGTTGTGATTGCATATGTGAGTCATCTTTCATTCTCATATGTACTTCAGACATTATTATAGGTTAATTGAACGCAAGAGGAATAAAATGGATTTGTGTTACTACTAATGTTGTTTCTGCTTTGAAATCAAAATCCAATGCTCGTTCATTCCATGACCCATTTTCTGGAATTTTTTGACATGGAACATTTAATTTAAAAATTCACAAAAATAATTTTCATTCATGTTGGCAGGTTTGCGAGAACCCTTTTTTATTTTGTGCATCGTAAAATAAATAAATCCTTAAACATTTTTTTTTCCTTTTTTAAGCCTTAAGTTGGAGGTCGGATCCATAAATATTTTGTAAATAAAATGATAACCTCCCAACTACCTGACCTTCTGACCACCCGACTAGCATGTTGGTCCGACTACTAATTTTTTTATATATAATATGCCTGACTGCCCGACCTCAGAATTGCTCGACTGTCCAACTACTTGACCTAATGAGAAAACTCGACTATGTTATGGTTGGGGTTGGGATAGAATAAATCAATCATAAAAAAAAAAAAAAAAAAAAAAAAAAAAAAAAAAATTGCCAAACAGGCTAACCTCTCGATTGTATGATCAGCCCAATAAAAAAAAATCCCTTGTTTTGTGTGCAGTGTGCTTTTTTATATAGATTTTCAAATTTTTCCATTTCACGTTCAATTGATTGTTTTTTAATACGTAATAAATTTCCTTTTGCTTTGTCAATTCATGAAAAGAAAAATAGTTGGCCTACTTACAAGAAATTAATGAAAACGTTTAGTTACAATTTTTTCGTATTTTAGACAAACTTTTAAGAGTTTAGAGTGTTCTACCTACATGTTGTTTACGTAATTCTGGTTCAAAGAAACATTGAATTAAGGAAATATAGTACCTTGTTACTGTTCACTAGTAATTAAATGTGGAAAAACCACCCAACCGCCCAACTACTCGACCTAAAGATAAAACCCAACTATGTTATAGTCAGAATCGAGATAGAACATATCAATCATAAAAGAAAAAACACCTGACCAATCCACTGCCAGACCTCCCAACCATGTGATCATCTAAATAAAATAGTATTTTTGTTGATTTGCGTGCAATCTTCTTTTTAATAAAGATTTTCAAAATTTCCCATTTCATGTTCAATTGATTATTTTTTAATCAATAATAAATTTTCTAATGCCTTCTTAATTCCCGAAAAGAAAAACAGCTGGCTTGTTTACTGAAAATTAATGAACACGTTCAATTGTGTTTTTTGCATTTTTCTAAACAAAATTTTAAGATTTTAAGCTGTTTTGCTTGCATGCTCTTTTCTTAAGTCTTGTTTGAAGAAAAATTGAATTAAGGAAACACAGTATTAAGAAAAACTTAAATATGTTGTATTAGTGTTTACAGGTTATAAAATGGCAAAAAAGGGAAACTCTTGAGCGGAAAATTAAAGATTCTAGGGTGTTTTCCATGCATGCTTATTTCTTAACTCTTGTTTAAAGAAGAAATGAATTCTGTTAAATCATAATGTTATTTTTTTTTAGAAATTCCTGAATTCAATTTTAAATTTTGAATAAGCAAAATGTATGGATGCCCTGTTAGTGTTTACAACTCATAAAATTGCAAAAAGGGGAAAATCTCCAACAACAAATTTAAGATTTTAGGGTGTTATGCCTACATGCTCTTTTCTTAAGTGTTGTTCAAGGAAGAGCTGAATTAAGGAAGCACAACACCAGTTTCAAAAAAAATTGTGTAAGAATAATGTTTTTTTTTTCTATAGAAATTATTGAATTCAATTTCAAATTTTAAATAAGAAAACCTTATATATGATTTGTTACTATTTACAGGTCATAAAATGGGGAAAAAGGGAAAATCTCCAATGGAAAAGCAGCAAATGGAGAAAACTAGGGAAACTATCGAGGGGGTGGATGATCCACTACCGGAGAAACTCAATTTCAACGCATTCCTTATCTCATATTCAATTTACAAAACACAAAAAGCAAGTGCGATGAGTTGGGAGGAGATATTTGAATTCATTGAGCAAAGAGAATGGTTAAAAAAACAAGAACTACTGAAACAAAGAACAAATGGTTTGAAGCAATCAAACCAATAGAATTACATAAAGTAGCAGCTAGGACCATAAATTTTCCCTATTATGACATGGTTTCACAGATCTCTCACTCTGATATTAAAACCCAAGAAATATCGATCATCAAGAAATTGACATAGCTTCCTAGAAATTCAAAGTCTTATCGGCCATAGACAAGCCCAGTCCCCCTGAAATCCACCTTGATGTTGACTTCCTTTATAATTTTTGAAGTACTTCCTTGAAGAAATGTCAAGATAATTATGATATAGTAATTGAAGATTGGTTGAGAGAAGAAGAGAAAGGTTTCAAGCTCAAAGAAAAAAAAGAATATCCCATAGATATTTTAAGAACCCTATTAGGTTTCTTCTTAAAATGCTAAGCATATTATATGGTAACAAGATCCTGAGCACTGCAAAATTAAATGGATCCCAATAATCCATAGCATTTTGAATGAGGGGAAATGCCTAAACTGCGTTGACATCTTGTCGCAGAATATCACAGATTCATTAAAATTGTCATTATCATCTCCCCTCGGGTTCAAATATATTTTATGAATGTATTCCTATTTGATAGATATTGTTATTTCCTCTTTTCCATTCCCACTCATTAAATGGAATTATTTGTTTGACCAACAGCTACCCATTCAAAATTATGATCCTAATCTATGGGAGTCTAATTTTAAATACCATTTTTATGATATTTTCCACTATGTTATGATTCCTTTCCATGAAATCCTTTTTGGAACAATGCCTCCCAGAATAAGTGATCATTTGAAAGAAGGCCTAGAAGCAGTAGGTGGCTAGTTTGTTGAGAAACTATTTTCCTACATTAGTATTTTTGGAAGTGAAGTTAGTCCCCATCTTCTGCCCTGATATATCCCAAAAATACTTTCTTTGAGAGAAGTGGCTAATCAAATTGTGTTGCATGGATACGCCAAAAATTTGAATAAGCTGCAAAAGAAACTCTGGCCTAATTTTCCAATCAAGTTTGGTGACATCAATATCCAAGACAAAGGGCACGGATTTAAAGAAGATGAAGAGCTTCGAGAATTTTGGTTATTTCCTTTTCCTCATTATGACCATGATCCTAGAGGTCTCATTGGCATCCATTATATAATAGTCAGTTATATAAAAAAAATGTATTCATCATAAACACCCTTTTTATGAGATTTTTATAAACATTGATGATTTTTAGTAGGCTGTTGAAAGAGGCAAAATCTTAAATAGTCAAAAAAGAGAAACAATTACAAGAATTTAGGGAGAAACTGTTCGAAAATTTCCTAAAGGAAAAGGCTCTCCACCTCAACATTTAATTCAAAGAGTTAAAGTCTACTAAATTTTTGCACTTTAATTTCAATGAACTCACTTCATAACCTTATATTGTTTCTCAAAAGGAACAAGGGGTAGAAATTATAAAAACAAAAGATTTTGTTGTCGCAGGTAAAGAAGTTGATGTCACATGAATAAAAAATATGAAATAGAAGTAGGAAAGTACAGGAACAACAAATACTCCAGAGAAAAAAAAACAACAACAACAACAACAACAACAACAACAACAATTGATCAAGAGATTATTATGATTAATTATCCTGAGAAAAAAGAGCAAAATAAACCAGAAGCTACAAAAGTAAAAGAAATGGAAGTATATAAGGAGAAAGAAAGACAGGTATCTACTGAAACCAACACCAAGGAAAATGAGGAAAAATTGGAAGCATATAACAAGATGGATACTATATCTTCTATATCTCCTCAAGCATCAGTAACACCCATTTCAAATAAGATTCCTTGGGAATACTTCTTGTTTAAGCTAGTTTATGAATTAGAGCCAATTGCAGATACTATCCCTTCATTGACATATTATTAATTTAATACTCAAACAAAATCAGTTATCAAAAGAAAAAAGAATCGGAAACATGATACTCTGGAGACTGTATCTAAATTCAGCTAGAAGGCTTAGGGAGACGTAAAAGAAAAAGCTCAAGAATCCTCTTAATATTTAGGACCTTTTGTTAATTACAACCAATATCATTTGAATGAGCTTGCAACTTCATATGATAAAAATTTACAGAAAATTAAAGTTTTGAAGGAAAAATTGAAGAAAAATGCATTGTTTAATGAAAACCGTTCGAAGAGGAATTATGCCACCTTAGTTCAAGGATTTGTTGTAGAAAGGGAAAACATACAAAATAATTTTTAGAAAGAATTGAAAGAAGAAAATGCAAAACATGAACAAGAGATTCACAAATTGAGAATATTACATGAAGATCAAATCCGCATCTGGAAGCAAGAAGTAGAAAACAATTCTCAGATTATGATCACTACTATGAAAGAGAAAATTGAATCTCTTAAATGTCAACTCAATGACAATTAATAGGAAACACAGAGTCTCAATTTTTTCAAGGATCAAGCTTTACAAATTTGTTTCATTTTAAGGAAGAATCAATCAAACTTCTATAAAAATATGGATAAAATCTCAAGATTTTATCAATAAATTACATATTTAAATGAAATAATTGTTTCATTTATAGAAGAAGACAATTCAATTAAAAATATCTCTTTTTTTCTATTGTTGACTAGAAAAATGAATTTCAATCTAAATAAATTCCAAAAAAATTTAAGAGAGATATAAGAATTGTGCTTGCATCCTTAAGTTGTAGGGAGAAAGAGGGAAAATAAATAAGAGCATGCATACAAACAACATATGAACAATGTTTAAAAATTTGGGAGAAAGGAATAGACTTTATAGAAGAATTTAACCTATCAAGTGCCAAGTCATTAAAGGAAGCAATTCCAAGAGAATTAAAATAGTATATGGAAAGTCTTCTTGCCAAGGACCAAGTAAAAACAAAAACCATTAAAGTTTGGAAAAAACAAATTTTCCAAAAAAATTTGCAACTGCCTTTTGAACAAACCAAGCTTATTTCCAAGTTTGAGGTCAAATATCAGAAAAAGAAGAAAAATGTACAAGGATTAATTGTCAGCTTCCATATCAACATCAATCAATTTCCTTCCATTTATTTCTCTGAAGTGTACCAGCTATACTCACAATGGTAAAATTATATCCAAGTACATGCACCTCACCTGCTACTTAGTATCAATTACGAAGATTCTAAACATGAGGAAAGGATGTCGGCTTGTCTGTCAGATATCAATTGAATAAACATATTTTTAGAATTGCATATTTACTTTCAGAAAATATGTTGATCTCCTTATTTCAAGACCTATTTTATTATGTCTTAGTAGTTATAGACCTTTATGCATTGGTGAAAAGGGTCCAAAATCACTAAAGACCATAGCTTGGATGCTTTTAATCAATTTTGAAGTACCATCTTTTTCGAAAACCATTTTCAGTGTTCATGTGTCATGAGCTATGGGATTTATGTGAGTACATCATTTTAATTACTTATTAAATGCCTATGATATTACTCTATGACTAATTTTGCTTGATTCTGAATGAATCTTTGATAATTTTGTTTAAGATTTCTTATGATAATCTTTCAATTTACATCTTTTTATCATCGGGAATTAAAAAATTATCAATTTACTTATTACTAGTTGATCATTGCATTCTAGTATTCAAATATAGGCACATTTTCTCTGGTCTACGAGACAGAAATTGTTATTTATTTGCTTTAGATTGTGCATGCATAGATATTCCAGAAAATACCAAAAAATATGTTTGAATAGGATGAAAACTTGAAAATGTTTTTGAAGTTTCTATTTAAATCTTCAGCCAAAACTTATCTGTTTGATTTTTTGAATTCAATTCCAATTATGATTTTAAATCTCATGATATTATGCATAGTGTTATGCTTATTTAAATCCTTTAATTACTTCTATTTAGATTGGTTAAATCATTGTAGCAGACTGTGTTCATATTCTGTAAATTATTAGAATATATTAATATTTTTCTTAAATTAAGTATAGTTTCTCTTAGTTTAATTTTAGTTTTAGATAGGAAAACTGTTACCTTTGTTATAGGAGTTTATACGACCATACCAAACAAAGAAATATATAATTGGAACTTTAATTGGCCAAATAGTCACTTGTTCCAAGAGTATTTTTTCCACCTATCAACAATTCCCAATGTAAATTGGATGCAAGCATAGCGGTTCTTGTAGTCATAGTTGTCCCTTGATCCTTGTTAACATTGATATTGCTTATAATATAGCAAACTCATATATTTCTTGTTATGATTTTTATTATTGTATATGGCACAATGGAGTTACTATTCTTTTCATCATTGTTCTACAAGTTTCCCCAAGAGAGTACATTCCATTGATTTTTGTTGCAGTATTGTTTCTTGTAATGTATGTGTGTCATTATGTCCATGAAAATAGTTATGCTTATGAGATGAAGCTTAACATGGCACCTGATTTCATGTTGAATCTGGATTCAACACTGCATGTGCCCAGAGTTCCAGGAGAAGAGTTATTATACACAGAACTAGCACAAGGAGTTGGGGCAATATTTGCACACTTCATCAAAAACTTCTCTTCCATTTACTATGTTCTTGTATTCATCTATGTCATGTATTTAGCTCTGAATACAACTAGAACTAGATAAATTTTCTTATTTATTTGCATTGATACCAAAGGAAAAAATGGAGAAACGTATTCCTAGGTATGGATGTAGGCACAAATAGACATGAAATGTGGGCTTTGAGAATTAGTTACTGAAATTCTAGAAAAAAAAATTATAGTATCACCTAACATATACACTCATGATACCAATAACTGACTTGAGACTAAATAAAACAATTGCAACAGTGCACACATTATAGTATTTTGATAGCCTCTTAGACAGAGCCAAATCTAGTCTTCTTTCTTTGTTTTTTTTAATTGAGAGTTGAATATCAAGTTGCTTAGTATTCTTAAACTACACATCTTTGTTTCAAATAGGTTAAATATTTAACAATAATGGAAACAAGCAATTATCTAAGCTTATTCTTCAGCTATTTTCCAACCCAATTAAAAAATAATAATATTACAGTCTGGATAGTAATCTTGAACTTTTCACTAAATCAATTAAAAAAAATATCTTACACTCTGGACAACATGCTGAAGTGTTGGATGAGGTGGATCCTAGTCTATATTTTCCTTAAAGGCAAACACATTCATAACTTCTCTGATACATAAAATTCATTTCGATCCTTACCTTTATCGCTTACAGAGAATTGCAATCACCAATTGTATACTACCATGCGATGGTATACCATGGGCCTGCCAATACAACATACAGGTGAGTGATCAAGGCACACACGTTTGTTACTTCACGATGTCATGTTGCTCCTAACTCCTGATTTCCTAACCTAATCGTGGTTGGATCATCCTAAAGCTTGTAACTTGTGCTCCCTCCCACCACCTGACCCCCGACCTTTGCCCGACCTCCCAAACTCTAACTAGGTGAACACTGATTTTCTTATGTTATTATCCAATTATTACTCTGTCTTACGATATCCCGGTTATCTGCCTAGTTGTGTGGTCCCCGCAAATAATCAATGTCCGATATTCAATCGTATAAGAGGAGACTCTTTCTTCTTCAATTAGAAGATTTCTTGCTTGCGGTCCTAACTACAACAGGATAAGCCTTATCCAATCCTTTCTTTAAATTCAGAGTTTCACCCCTTTGTTCCACAATAAACACCCTTTTCTTATTATTCAAGAATGTCGACATCATGTCTCTTTGGCTCTGCACCACACAAAGACTTCACTAGATATTTCTGCACTGTACCCAAAGACCGGTTCTACTGCTGCATGAACTACCTCGATTTAATCCTCTCAAATTTTTCCTTCTCTCAAGGATCCATTTGGCTTCTAGATCTAAATTAGGCCCTCACCACTGTGTCGAATTCATACTAAGGTGTTCCATGGTGTTACCCCTTCTGAGCTTACGTGATAGCTACATTGATAGATTACTATCCCACGATGCTTCTTTGCCTTCGGGTAGGCAATCCCTCACATGGTGACATAGGCACTCCTGCATCTTTTATTTGAAAAAATCTTGGCACCACCTTATAGTGGCCTTCCACCTCACCTGTCCCATGCCAACTATTCCATAATCCTCACAAACTCTCTCAACGTCTCCTCAAGACTGCTCATGGGTAGCCGAAGCATTTGGCTATTGGCAGGGCTTGTGCACAACAAAGGATAAACCCTATTGAAGTACAACAACATGACATGATCAGCTTGACGACATTCTCTTGATCTTTCACATATTGTTTGCCTATCCGCACAACACTTTGTAAAAATATATATTTATGTACACTTTGACTGAATCTAGTGAACAAAGGGTCTCTCTTATAAATTTGTACATTAATACAAAGGGTACCAGAACCTAATTCTTCTAATCGATCATGGTTTTCAATTGGAATAGATCATTGAGACCCTTAACTTTAGTTATTGAATTATTTATGCTACCATTAAGCATTTAGGCAACATTGTTATGGGACTCTTCTCCACTTTCAATATCATACACTCTTTGATTACTATTGTTTACTATATTAACTTATTTAATTTTTCATGCAAGCATAGGACAAATGTACCCATGCATAATCATAGACACAATCAATACACAAATTAGGAAAATATCTCTTCACTATTGCATCATGGATATATACCCAATATGTTACACATATTGCAGTTATTGTTCATCCATATCTATTACAATGATAATGCGGCATAACCCATTAATTGCAAATAGTAATCATACAATATTTATCTTTTTGTCTACAATGAAATAGAGTCTGGCTCTCTATCCACGTCCTCTTTTAAAAATGCCTCTCTTTATTTAGGGGCAAGTTTTTTGTCCCTCCATTACTACTGCATCCTAGTTGTTACAATTCCTCCATAAATTTTGTCATCTTTTTCTCTTTGTATTATCTCAAGCAAGAATGGCCCTGAATACTTTCCTCAAGCCATTTAATTTCAAGAACCAACCTCTTTAATTCATGAACTACCTAGCCATTAATTCTGGTTGTCAAGTTCAGGTCTCATCTTTGCACAACAAACTTTATCATTCCTAGTAGGAATTCTTCATCCCTAGCTCTAGAATCCATGTCCCAAGGTGTAGTCCCCTTTTTTTTGTTATCTCAAATATTGCAACATATGTACATTCTTGTTACTTTGTGGCTCATACTAGAACCTTGGGTCGGACTATCACATAAATAATAATAAAAATTCAAATCCTGGAACTAATAATCACCATAACCCCTTTTCTGTTGTTTATTTTTGTTCCTTGATCTGATGTAAAGTGGAGAAATTGTCAAAGTGCTCCAATTGTTTTCTTATTTGTGATAACAAATAAATTTCTACTAAAATAATAACTAAAAATATCAGTAAACAATCAAACAAAGTAGAGCATTTGTTTGCCTATTTAAATATAAACAAAGACCACAAATTGTTATTTTTGGAAAAAGTAGGTCAAAGTCCGTTTTTTGCGAAAAAAAAAAAAAATAAAGATAAAATAAAATAAATAAAATAAAATAAAATATAAATACTTATAATATATATATAAATATAATATATAATATATATATATGATATATTATATATATATATATATATATAATATATATATATATATATATATATAAATATAATAATTAATAATAGAATAAATAAAATAAATAAATAAATAATAAATAAATAATAATAATAATTAATAATAAATAAATAAATACCAATAAAAATAGGTTTAGTTTGAAAAAAAATTGGCATTATTGGAAGCTAATGATTTTCTTGAATTAAGAATAATCTATAAAATTACACTTAGAAATCAAAATTCAATATTTTGAAATTAGAAATTAAAAACGAATAGTTTGGAATTAGTTTCAAAATAATTAGGCTTATCTTATCTTTGCATTAGGAATTAGTAAAAGTATTTTTTTGTAAAAAAAAACTTTCTTTTCCATCCCATGTAAATAAATACCAATAAAAATAGGTTTAGTTTGAAAAAAAATTGGCATTATTGGAAGCTAATGATTTTCTTGAATTAAGAATAATCTATAAAATTACACTTAGAAATTAAAACTCAACATTTTGAAATTAGAAATTAAAATCGAATAGTTTGGAATTAGTTTCAAAATACTTAGGCTTATTTTATCTTTTTTTTAGGAATTAGTTAGGCCTAAACTTTCCATTTATCGTAATAGATTTCTTTTAAATTTAGTTATATATTTTTTTGTATGGCTTTAATTGTTTTTCAATTTTTGTTCTCGATTTGACATCAAAGTTATAGCTGAAACAAAGTTTTGTAACTTCTGTGTGTGAGCTTGAGCTATATCTGATGTGTTAAATACTTCTGTTGTAATGGCTTCATCTTCATACATAACATTGTAACTAAATAAACTAAAAACTATATGCACATAATTCATGTAGAAGTTCCTTGTAGATTCAAACTGCAAATCGTAATATGCTAAAACAATTGACTTGAATCCACTCTACTCATTAGTGGAAACAATAAATGATTGATGAGACCACGAAGCATAAAAGAGAAAGAATTCAATCACACGTAACACGATAATTTTATGGGGAAAGCCAAAGCTAAAAACCCTTTCTATCTGTATATTGCATTAATCTGAAAATATGAGAAGATTACAATGCTTTTATCAAGCCCGAGAAACATATGCACTATCTCTATCTATCACACTACTTCCCAGGCAATCTCAAGCCAATACTTAGCCAATTTTGCTTCCTACCAAGCTCCTATTTCCTTGATAAGTTCCTTAGGGAATTATCTCATATTTAATTGGGAAATTCCACAAATATCCACAAATATGAATCAGGAAATCCTCATAGGCCTTCCTATGATTGCATGCACCACCTATACAACTCAGATGATTATACAATTGATAGTACATTGTCCCCGAACTCCAATCTCAATGGGGTCTTTCTCTGATCTGACATGCATGAGTTAATTATGAGTGAATCTTTAGTTTACTGATCATTGTAGGTTACACCCCACTACTGTAGGTTACACCCCACGACCACAGGTTACAGCCCACTACTACAGGTTACACCTCACGACCACAGGTTATAGCCCACTATTGCAGGTTACACTCCACTACAGTAAGTTACACCCCGTTGTGGTAGGTCAAACCCCATTATAGTAAGTTACACCCCAGTGTTGTAGCTTACACCTCACTACTGGATCTCCCACTAATTCCTCCATTAGTTGGAACTAGTTTTACTAAATTTAACTCAGTTGGACTGAATTAAATAATTACAACTCAAAATAAACTCAACTAGTGCTCCTAATTGTAGGAGACACTATACATGACTCTAGTTAGACCCTCAAATCAAATTAATTGAGCTAACTAAGTCAAATTAACTTAGTTAACTATTACAACTTGTGATGAGATGTGGAATACAATTTAATTCCCAATTTAATTCAATGATAAAATTAAATTAGGATTTTCTTTCTTGATTCCATTTTTAACACTTCTTGTTGTTATTTTCAACAATCCCAACAAGAAATGAATTCACATCTATCTTGATCTGTTACCTTTGGAATGTTTTGCATGCAACTCTTTTAGTTGTTTTTGTTGCTACTACAACAACTACAACCCAAAAGCATCAAAACAAAATAAAATGAGTCAATTGTGTCTGCAACAATCTACTAGCAAAAATTGTGTTGTTGTTGACTCTACTACTGAGCCTCATGCTCTGTTTTCAACTCTACTTTTCACTCCTCGGTATCTGACTGGCACTGATCCTCTTGCTACTAAATATTTTGGGCCCCCATAACAAGGTAATGATCCATGAGGCAAAAAAAACACCTCAATGAATCCTGCCCAATTTTTGAAACTCTTGGATGAAGGTTTCATATCACCCCACCTTATATCTGGAGGTATGGCTGCATGTGCTCCTTCTGCCCACTTGGCTTGAAATTTCCCCCTACTAGAGGTCTCTGCTTGATTGGATGTCTCCACTCGGATTCCTCTCTGCTTCTCCAATTGTGGTTTCTCCACAACTTTTTGAGGCTACTTCTGAGATTGCATCTGAGGCTGCATGTTGAGAGGTAATTCATGCTCCCTCTCAACCACCAAGAATCTAACCTTTTCCTTGCTCCTCAAGGCTTTTCATGCATGAGCTAAATCTGATATTCTCATACTATTGTTGCTACTTCTGTAGTATTGCATCCGCATTGCTACTGAAACTACTATAATAATGATTGTGATCTCCCCAAATCCTAAAGTACTAGCTTCCATAGGGTTGCTCCCTATGAAACTAGACTCCCTTTGAGTCTCGAACTCCCTATGGGAAATCTCTCTCTTCCTCAGTCTTCCAATGTCAATGATTACAACTCCCTTTTGTGTCACTAAACATTGGCTCACTGGTCTGCCATCTATAAGCCTTCTAGCTCCATTAAGAAGTCTACACATATTGTCTTATGGATCTACCCTGAACTAGAGCTCCATCAATCTTCAAGGATAACTTCAAATTCTTCTCTTCTATTGTGATTTTACATATGATAACATGTAGATATTTTTACAAATATAGCTCTGATACCATGTAGAAATTTCCACAAATCTATCTCTGATATCATGTATACATTTCTACAAATCTAGCTCTAATACGATGTAGAAATTTCTACAAATATAGCTTTGGTACCATATAGAAATTTCTACAAATCTATCTTTGATACCATGTAGAAATTCCTTGTTGATTCAAACTTCAAATTGTAATATTCCAAAACAATTGACTTGAGTCTACTCTACTCATTAGTAAATAATAAATGATCGATGAAATCACGAAGCATAAAAGAGAAAGAATTCAATCACACATAACACAATAATTTTATGGGGAAAGCCACAACTCAAAAACCCCTGCTATATGTATATCACATTAATAAGAAAATATGAGAAGATTGCAATGCTTTTCTCAAGCCCAAGAAACCTTTGCACTATCTCTATCTATCTCACCGCTTCCCAAGCAAGCTCAGGCTAATACTTAGCCAATTTTTCTTCCTTCCAAGCTCCTATTTCCTTGTGCAGTTCCTTAGGTAATCAACCCATATTTTAATTGAAAAATTCCACAAATATGAATTGTGAAATCCTCATAGTCCTTCCTCTGATTGCATGCAACACCTGTACAATTTAGATGATTATAGAACTAACATTACAATGTCCCTGAACTCCAATATCAAATGGTTCTTTCTATGATCTGACATGGATGAGTTAATTATGAATGAATCTTCAATTTACTAATCACTGCAAGTTACACGCCACTATTGTAGGTTACACCCTACTACCATAGGTTACACCCCACTACCACATGTTACACCCCACTACAGTAAGTTAAACCCCATTACTGCAGGTTACACCTCACTACTGGATCTCCCACTAATTCCTCCATGAGTTGGAACTAGCTTAAATGACTTTAACTCAGAGTGAATTGAATAATTACATCTCAAAATAAACTCAACTAGTGCTCCTTATTGTAGGAGACACTCTACATGACTCTAGTTAGACCATCAACTCGAATTAAAGAAGCTAACTAAGTCAAATTAACTTAGTTAACTATTACAAGTTGTCATGAGATGTGGAATTACAATTTAATTTCCAATTTAATTCAAGCACAAAATTAAATTAGGATTTTCTTTCTTGATGTTATTTTTAACATTTCTTGTTATTATTTTCAACAATTCATGTATACAAATAAGAAGTGACATGCCACCACGTGGTTCTTGTTAAATTAATATTTATAAAATATAATTATATAATTAAATTATATTTATTATTTAGTAATTAATGTTATTAATAGGATTAATCGTTATTATCTATTTTTGAGTATTATTATTTTTCTTCATTAAATGATTTATAATAATAAAACTAATAATTATTTAGCATTAATTATTTTAAATTAATGATGATGTTATTTGATTAATAACAACATGGTTGAGAAAAGCAAACATTGGGATGAACAGAAAACTTGGTTGGTGGGTCAGACTAGAGCACAACCATAAATCCTTAATCCCTACATCGGAGCTCTTTGTAGTCTCCCCTTGCACATCTAGTTGGGGGCTCTCGGTGCCTTAACTGACATGGATGAATCACATCAGCTTCTTGGTGCCCACTACTTCAAAGATATGGTCACTAATCAGCCTCCAAACCAGGCTTCCTTCTTCACAAAGTTTTCCTCCATCTCAGCCTTTTGCATGCCACAAGGAGGAAACTCTAACAAAGAAGGAATAATGCATCCACAACAAAAACACCTTCCTTAGAAGAAAGAAGAAACAATGAAAAGGATGACCAAGGACTCAATCGGAAAAAGAAAAGACCATGGACATGCCCTTCCTCACTGACATAAATCCTTCAAAATCTCACAAGCAGCCGTAAGAATAGAGGAAAAAGACTAATAATAACTACAACCCCATAGCTAAGAAAATCCCAGAACTAGAAATCAAGGATCCAGGTGTAGTAGTCTATAGAGAATATATGCAAGAACATGCAGTAATATGCAAGTTCATGGGAATATGGCCAATTGAAAGAGCCCTGAACTGGTGGATACAAAGAAAATGGACACCCAAAGGGGAGATCAGACTTCAGCTAGGCTCCAAACAATTATTCACAATCATCTTTGACCTCCTAAAAAATAGAGACAGAATATTTGAAGGAGGAACCTATTTCTACAACTCATCCAGTCTATACATGAGATTTTGGAAGGAAAACTTCACACCAGAAAAGGAGGATTTTACGAGAGTTCCAGTTTGGGTTCATCTCTACTCCTTACCAACTGATTATTGGGATCCTTCTGTCTTAAAAGATATAAGAGACCAGTTGGGGGAGTATATCAAAATATTTGAAGGCACCAAAATGGGTCACTATGTTTCCTACGCCATGAATTTGCGTACACATAGATGTCTATGCTGCGCTACCAAAAGCAATTAAATTAATCGACAGGTACGAAGTCTAGCTACAAAGTATAGACTATGAAAATATTCCCTTCCGGTGCAAAAGGTGCCATGAGCATGGGCATCTCTTCCAAGACTTTCCTATGAGCAAAAGCCCCCAAACTCAAGAGCAGGCAAGTAAAAGAAAAGATAGCGAAGGATATACTAAAGTCATCTCCAAGAACAATAACAACATAAAAAAGGCTATCCCCAAGAAGAACCAATATAAAGAAGTAGGTTAGAAGCAGTTCAATGCATTGAATAGCACTCAGGAGTAAATGGATCCTAAAGACTTGATAGGAGATGAAGTAGGAGAAGTCGAAACAAACCCAACAAAAAAAGAATATGATTATAGGGACACGGGTTATACCAACATAGGAAAGGACTATTCGCAAGAGGACACGAAAATGGAGTAAATAGAGACAAAGGAAACACTAGAGGAAAGTGCCATAGAGGAATCTCTGGAGGGAGTAGACTTAGTAACAATTGCAGAGAAATGGAAACAAAAAGGAATAAATGTCATATCAGAACACCAGCTTCAAAAATTGAAGGCACTTAACTCCTCCGGGAAGATTTAAAACTCAAAGCTCACCACCCAACACAAGAAAGCATAGCATCAAAGTTCATATTAGCAAATATTCTAGTATGAGGACTCAACCTCAAATGCCCAAGTCAAAAGCGAGGTCAAAAGACTACCAATCATCTCCTCTAAGAACTGGGTTCCAAATTAATCAATGAAGGAAAGGTAAAAGCTCTGGAACTAAACCCATCTCCATGTCAATGAATTGCATTTCTTGGAATATTAGAGGACTGAACAGTCTTGGGAAGAAAATAATCTTAAAAAATAGAATCCTATGTGATCATCCTAATATCCTTTTGATTCAAGAAACTTAACTAGAGTCAGCTCACACCCTGCTCCTTCTCAACTCTTGTTTCAAGCCATACAGCTCCTTAGCCAACTCGACTACCGGTTCGGCAGGGGGTATAATGACCTTTTGGAAAATATCCAAGTTCGACCTCATATCCTCTCTATCCACTCATCATTCCATAACAATGATCCTGAGAATCATTGGCACCAACGAGAGTATTTTCATAACTAACATGTATGCCCTGCACAATGTGACAGACCAGATTAAAATTCTCCAAAGCATCTCCAATCTTCAAGATCAATTACTCCTTCCTCTCAAAATCATAGTTGGTGGCCTTAATATGATAATAAATTTGTCTAAGAAGAAAGGAGGTATCTAGAAGCTTAATAAGGACTCTGAAGCTTTCCTTACCACCATTGAAAACCTCAACCTCATTAACATTCCCACCAACAATGGAATTTTTACCTGGAATAACAGAAGAGGAGGAGACTGTCAAATTGCCTCCCGTTTAGATTGATTCATTTTATCTGAGGCAAATTATCTTACCTTATGGGAAATGAAGACAAGAATCCTACTGCAAGTAGGCTCAAATCACTTGCCTATCTTTCTCAAGATTCAAATTTCTAATGGTCCGAAAAATAAGCCTTTCAGATTTGAAACCTTCTGGTTGGATCACCTAGACTTCATGGTAAAAAATGAAACAATGGTGGACTTACCCTCCCATTAGAACTAGAAACGAAATGTACACGTTCCAACAAAAGTTAAAACATGTCATAGAGGAAATAAAAAAATGGAACAGAGAAACATTCGACAACATCATCACAGAGAAAAAAAACTTGGAGCACAAATTGGAAATTCTCCAACAAAATATAATTGAAGAAGGGCTTATGGAGAAAAGTAAGGAAGAGGAACAAAGGTTACAACAAAGCTGGGAGGAAAGAGCCATCTAGGAAGAAAAGTTGTGGCAACAGAAATCCATAATCAATTGGCTAAAATGTAGGGAAAGGAACACTTCATTTTCCCATAAATCAATGATACAACATAGGATAAACAACAGAATCCTAGCTTTGAAATACCAATATGGCCATCTCATTCACTGTCAAAAGGAGTTAGAAGTAGAGCTCACCCACTATTTCATCTCTCTTCCCAAAGAGCCAAGGAAGTACCAAGATCAAGACATTAAATAGATCATAAATCATATCCCCAAAATCCTCACTGAGGAGCATAAAAAAATTCTCCTTGGGAAAGTTTCCGTCCAGGAAGTGGAAGATGTGGTCATGGGAATGCCCAATGGCAAAGCCCTAGATCCGGATGGTTTCACTATTCATTTTTACAAAGCTTGATGGCCCATCCTCAAATTGGAAGTGCATTCCCTTGTGGAATAATCTTGCATTCAGAAGTTTGTCCTTAAAGCCCTTAACTCTACTTTCCTTACTTTGATTCCCAAGGGAAATATTGTTGATTCCCTAGACAAATTTAGGCCCACAGCCTCTGCAATTTCATATACAAAATCATCTCCAAAGTCCTTGCCAATCGGATTAAAGTCATCCTTCCTCTCCTTATCTCCCATCAACAATCTAGCTATGTGGAAGGAAGGCAAATCATGGATAATATCATTCTTTCTCATGATCTAATCCACTCTCTCAAATCCAAAAAAAAAACATGGTATGATAATTCATCTAGATATGTCCAAAGCCTTTGATAAAATTAGCTGGGATTATATGAGATAGGTCCTCGGAGCGTTTGGTTCCACAAACACAGCATTAAGTGGATCATGGCTATGGTATAGGGAACTTTTTTCTCCAACCTTGTGAATGGTTCCCCTTTACAACCCTTTAATACATCCAGGGGTATTAGCCAAGGGGATCCCATCTCTCCATTCCTCTTTGTCATTATGGCTGAAGGGTTAAGCCGCACAATCTTTATTGCCTTGCAAAATATTAAGCTCGCTAATCTCCAGCCCATGTCTCTGCTCCCCCCTCCACGCACAAACAATTTGTGGATGAGACCCTTCTTCTGGGGCTCCCATTAATCAAAGAAGCTTCCTCTTTAATGTCCGTTGTGTCTGACTTCTTTGCTGCCTTTAGAACCTCTATCAACCCCTAGAAATCCAAGTTGTTCTTCTTTAACACTGTGTTTCCTATTCGCAGAAACATTGCCAGACTCCTAGTCATTATCATCAACACCCTCCCCTCCATTTACCTTGGAGTTCCCCTTGCAAACAGGCCGCTCTCCCAGGCCACTTGGGAGAACCTGATCAATAAGTTGGAGAAAATAATTTCCAATTAGACCTTCAAATCTCTCAATCTGGCACACCATCTTATCCTGGTCAAATCTGTGTTACATGCCATACTGCTCTATTTGTACTTGGCTTTCGCAGCCCCAAAGATGATTTCAAACAAAATCAGAAACCTGCAGAGGAAATTCTTATGGAGAGGGGCAAAGGTAAAACAAAAATGGGCTCTGGTGGCATGGGAAAAAAATTGCAAGCCCAAAAAAGATGGTGGCCTTGGTCTTATAGACATAGACCTCTTGGGAAAGGCCATGGGAGCCAAAACCATATGGGGATTTCAAGCCCCAACTCCCCTTGGGGAATACTATGGAAAGAAAAGTATACCCCCTCCCTCTAGCAAGAGAAGATAATCAAGCTAAATGGAAATATCAAAGGTTCAGTCATTTGGAACCAAGCGTGGGAGAACAAGGATATCATTCAAAATCACAGCTTCTGGGAAATACGCAACGGAAACAAGGCTCTTTTCTGGGAGGACGTTTGGCTACAAAGGTCGGTACTTGATCATGATCATTATCACCAAATCAAGGCTGATATGCAAAATAGAGGGAAGACCAAAGTTAGCCAATAATGGAAACTGAGTGACGAAGAGGATAGATGGAGAATTTGGTTGGATCAAGAGGATTAGACTCCCCATATGAATCCTAGTCCTGGTCAGACCTCTCATCAAAACTTCAGAAAAGACAAATCCTCCTTGACTCTATAAAGGATCAAATCAGATGTAAAAATTTTGTAGGACACTTCAATTAAAAATAAGCCTACAAATACATCGCCAAGCTAGATCAACTTCAACTAGACCCGATGTGGCACTCTATCTGGGACAGGAAGCACTGGCTGAAAATATTTATCTTTCTATGGTTAGTCATGCACAACAAGATTTTAATGTGGGATAACCTAAGAAGAAAAGGTTTTATCGGTCCCTTAAGATGCCTTCTCCACCAACAAGAATAAGAAACCCTTAATCACCTCTTGAATGTATACCCATATGCGTCCAAATTCTGGGACTGGATACTACTAGTTTTCAACAGCTCAGATTGGGATCCATCCTCCATTGAAAGCACCATCGCGAACTGGAGATCTTCCTTCTCCTCACATCCTTTAGTTAACCGCGCATGGAATTTAATGCCTGGTCTGTTCTATTGGGCACTATGGAAGGAGCACAACACAAGAATATTCTGTGGCATCTACACTCAAGAGGAAATCATAATCTCAAAGATCAAAAGTGTAATCTAGGAAATGGTTACTTCTCTACCTACTTAGACTGTGAAATCCCCTCCCACTATCTCCGAAGAGAGAATACTCTTAATGTTGGACCTCCTTCAGATCAAGATACATGAAGCCACTACCCTCTCCAGGCATGAAAAACAAAAAAACATCTAGAGGTTTCCAGAGCTAGGGACTTTCAAGCTCAACTATGATGATGCAGCTAAAGGTAATCCGAGCCAAGTCGATTTTGGAGGAGCCTTCAGAAACACAAAAGGAGAAATAATTTGGATATATGATGACAATATAGGTTTAGCTAAAAATAACATCATAGAACTTCATGCCCTGGAAAATGGCATAACTGTAGCGCACAACCTAAATCTCAGTCGTCTCATTTTGGAAGGATATTCCACGCTAGCCACTCATATTGGTAAAAAACTTCAGCAGGGCATCGAGGTGGATAAAATTTCGGAAAACTGGTGTCGAAACAAAATAATTCAGCGGATCAAGCAGAGAATTGACCGCATGGAAGGGCTCAATTATCAAGCCATCAGAAGGAATGTCAATAAACTCACGAACAGACTGGCGAATGAGGGAACTATAAGGACCCCACACCTGCATTTCCAATTTTGAAAGGATTTGGACGACAGTGAACTCCGTTAGCACTACGCATCAATCAATGTCAAAGATAACAACTCTACCGAACAATAGTTGTTCGCATTCCCTTCATCATGGCAAGGTCAATTTTAAGTGTCGTTAGAAGGACAGAATTATGGTGCACACGCCCAGACCCATCCTTGGCCTGCAAGATACATGAGCCCTCGCTGCCACCTCCTCTCTCCCTTGTGTGGCCACCACCTCCTAGTCTCATCCTCTCTGCTCGGCTCTTCTTCCACCGCCTCGCATAAGATATTCACATGCTTTCCCTTCCCACCCCTATTCCCCACTCCCGACCTCCCTCCTTCCCCTAACCTCTATATATTCCCCCCT
>APFE031629685.1:84223-94616 GCA_000404065.3 Pinus taeda | reverse complement strand
CACTTCTTGCACCTTTTTCTTCTTGATATGTCCTTCTATATTGAGAGTTTGAGGAGTGGTAATTCTTGCCAATGCTTTACAAGATATGGTCTCATTCATTTCTTCTTTCTCTGGGGCGAGGTCCTGGTGTATATCCTCTTCATACTCTATGTAAAATAATTTTTTCTCAACACACTTATGACCTTTAGTGCATTTGCTATCACAATTGTAACAAAGCCCTTTTTCTCTTTTTTCTTCCAATTGTTGTGGTGTAACCTTTGTAGGTTGCGGAAGGCTAGGAGAAACAACACTTCCATCTTCATAGCTGTGAGGGCTAAAATTCATTGTTGCCATAATTTTACTTTCTAGTATGTCATAAAGCTCTTTTACTCTTTCCAATTGTTGTGGTGTTGCTCTAAAGAAGGTGTTGCTCTTTGTTTCCTCATAATGTGCTATCATTTCCTCCGTGAAAATTGACCACGTAACAAGTTTTTTACGAGAACAAAGCCCTTTATACCATAAAAATTGATCTGGTTCTAAATATGAAGATGCAATACATACCTTTTTTAACAGTGGTACACCATGTAGATCAAAATAATTTTCCATCTCACGTATTCAATTTACCGGATCCTTTCCATCAAACTTCCTCATCTTGCTTTTTCTTGATTTTATGAGCTCAATCATGAAATGACGATAACTCTGTACTTTAAAATATTTATGTTCTGAAACTATGACCTGTAGTAGTCCTCTTTGCCCTCCTTCCAATGCCACCAGTCTAACCTCAATTGGATTCTCCAATGAAGAGTTATGCCAAATCTCCCACAGTGACCTGATTATAGACTAATTCAGTAGAGTGAACTTGTACGACGTGCCACGTGTCCCTGTTTTACCTTTGGCTCTGACAAATATATACAAGAAACTACAGTCCATCCTCTTTTTGTACCTTCTTATGAAATTTCAATCTGATGCTCAAAGAGAAAGTTACGACGATTTTCCCCAGGTCACCTATTTTGAATGAAATTCAGGATTTTTCGAAAGGACCAACTTCCTCAGATCATATCTCTGCCAATATAGTGCAAAAAGCTCGGAAATTTAAACCTGAGATTCAGCACGATGTCTTCTCAAATGGGTTTTTTTTTTATCTTCTGAAACATCGCAAAAAAATTGTTATAGAAAAAATTCCACAATGACTTGTTTGGAGCAGCAAAACCCTAGAATCCAAATCTCTCATACCAAATGTTATGAAACCAGCTAAAGAAAAGATAGAAAAGATAGATCAACGCCTTAGAATTCAGCCTCTTCGAGGGGGCAACCTCCTTTACATTACATAAATGAACAATTCTTGGATGATTCAAATGAAAATACCCCCTCTCTATATATAGGAGTCTAACGGGTCATAACATACTCAGAGCCTACATAATAATAATAATGTAAGGGCACAATAATAACAATAGTGGGCTTCTATGGGGCACAATAGTAACAATATGGGCACTACATGTGTGCATCAATATAATAAGTGGGTTGTACTAATAACAATAAAGGGTTACACTAGTAGTATAGCGGCCTAATAGTTACTATTATTTGCCTTCCCCTCACCATGGAACGATCTTCCTGCAAATTCTGCAGAAATTCGATGGCCATCGTTTCATGGGACTGTTGTAGTCAGGTAAGGTAGGCAATCTATCTTGCTCTCTCTAGAATTTCTTGTGCAACATCAAAAATTGTTAGCACCTGCGGTTTGCTATGTACTGCTCTGCCTCCCATTTTGTCTAAGCTTTGTACACTATTAATTTTTACAGAGCAAAACACAGAAATGACAATGGAACAACAAAGATGTGCATATTGGAAAATATCAATATCGTAAAACTTTCTATTTCCAAGATCTGATGGAGTCATAGTACCTCCAAATAGGGAATTGACACATATGCTGGTGTATTTTGGAGGTCACCCATGCCCCCTTGAAATATGATAGGTCATCCTCGACCGACAAATGGAGAAGCAGCGTATTTGACAACAGTCGTACAGTAAAAAAAGGAATGACGTATATATCCATGACATGATTACAAAAAGTAGCGAATTACTAAAATCGAGTCTTATGATGAAAATCATGAATAGATATGGAAATGCTATGGAATGATGCGAAAAATAGGGAAGAGGACAATTGTCGTACATAAAAATGCTTATGTGGTCATTATCCACTTGAACCATTATGATTGATTTTCAAACAATATTTCATGTGTAAGAGGTCCGAAAGGGTTTTAAAACATAATCTCATTTGAAATCAAGATAAAGATATAAAAAAAGGGTTTATAATGACTAATTGATGTGTGAGTAATATGACTTCAATACCATCAACAGAGCTCTATTGCCCACAGGTGTTCATAACCTTGACAAAGTTTCTTTTTCACCCTTGGAAGCATAATCATTTATGTATTCCTAGGAAAGTGCTTTGTGATGTCAGAATGGAGGTCATTGTGTTGTCTTAGTAACCGGCTGAATCACAATGCCATTCACCAGGAAGAAGTGAAAGGTGGGCAGGATGGCTCGTGACGAGACCTCCTGTTCCAAGGACTTTTTTATTTTTCTGATGTGCTTCTTGGATCATATCCCTAGTGTGGTGGGAATGCCACTTCACTGCTTCCTTATGATCATGGTAGGCTAGCTCTTGATGAGACCCCCTATCCTTCATCTAACAAATCATAGAATTATTAGTAATTATAGATATATAATTTTTCCTCTTTTTTTTCTTTTTCTTTTATATAGCGCTTTCCTATTTATATACAGAGGATGGCTCAACACCCCTTAACAGTAGGGATGGTGGAAGAAGTCTGAACATCTCAATAAAGGAATATATGCCATTATTATTATTCAATAATAATGATGAAAGATAATTATGAAGATTAGGGAAGAACCAACATGATAAAAGTAATCAATCAAATTAGTTTTAGTGAAAATAAAGACAGCAAAGTGATATAAATAGTTGTCCTTTCCGCTTTTTTCTTATCGATACAAAGCAGTTTGTCTAAAGATGAAGATTTTTCTTGGGTTTGTTGATTTCAATATCCTCTAGTTTTTGTATCCTTGCATAAATTTATGTCTCTGCCTTGAAGGGATCATGAACAGTGAACCATCATTCACAAAAAATCTCTGAATGATGTTCTTTAAGAAGCACACATACAAAAAATGCACTCAAAAAGTGTTGTTCCTTAGATGGAACAATTGTTGTTCATTAATAGGAACATCAAAAAGAACATCTTCACGCAAAACTGTGGTTCCTTTAAAAGGAACAACAGACAAAAGAAAAAGATACACTCAAAATTGTTGTTCCTTAAGAGGAATAACAACTATTCCTTAAGCGAAACAACAAATAAAGCAAGCACGAAATAAAATACTGATCCTTTGGCAGAATAGCTTAAGAACATTCCAAATCAAAACTGTTGTTCCTTTAGAGGGAACGATAGAAAATAAAAAAAAATGCGAAGTGGGTTGTTCCTTTAAAAGGAACAACAAAAGCAATACGGCATAAGTGTTGTTCCCTTAAGAGGAACAACAAAAACAATCTGGCAGAAGTGTTGTTCTTTTAAGAGGAACAAAAAAAATGATCTGGCGGAAGTGTTGTTCCTCTAAGAGGAACAACAAAAATAATCTGGTAGAAGTGTTGTTCTTTTAAGAGGAACAACAAAAATAATCTGGAAGAAGTGTTGTTCCTTTAAGTGGAACAACAAAAATAATCTAGTGGAAGTGTTGTTCCTTTAAGAGGAATAACAAAAATAAACACGCAAATGTGATGTTCCTTAAGAGGAACAACAGTTGTTCCTTTAAAAGGAACAACAAAAGTAACGACGCAGAAGTGCTATTCCTTTAAAAGGAACAACAAAAATAAACACGCAAATGTGTTGTTCCTTAAGAGGAAAGGTTGTTGTTCCTTTAAGAGGAACAACAACTGTTCCTTCAGAGGAACAACAACTGTTCCTTTGAAAGGAACAAAAAAAATTGTGAAATATGCAGAAATGTTGTTCCTAAAGAGGAACAATTGTTGTTCCTTTACAGGAACAATAGCTGTTCCTTTAAAAGGAACAACAAACAAATGTTAGCACTCAAAACGGTTGTTCCTTAAGAGGAATGATTGTTGTTCCTTCAAAGGAATAGTAGTTGTTCCTTAAGAGGAACAACACGAAAAATACAGGCACACAAAATTGTTGTTCCTTAAGAGGAACAACACGAAAAATACAGGCACACAAAATTGTTGTTTCTTAAGAGGAACAATCGTAACAATATGTAAAAAAATAGTTTATACAGACAAAACTAAAGAGAAAGAGTTATATAAAAAATTTAGAAACAAAAGAATTATTCAGTGAACTATTACTGAGGAGTGGTTATCTTCCTCAGCAAGAATCTGCATAGTGGAATCTTCCTGTAATTGCTGGTAAAAGGATTCCCGAGTGAGAGATTTGTGGTAAATTTGCACTTGATGACTGTTTGCTTTGAATGAATGTCCAGATCCATCAATGGCAGTCAATGTAATGGTGCTATTTTCATGCACTTTCTGTATCTCATAAGGTACAAGCGATCATGTCTGGAGTTTTCCTGGGAAATCCTAAGACCTGGAATTGTATAGGACTACTCAATCTCCTTCGTGGAAGATTTTATTTTTTATAAGGGCATTGTGCCATTTTTCTCTCTGCTTTTGAATTAATGCACTGTGTTGAAGATCCAAGAGCCTAATTTCATCTAGCTCATTGATTTGCTGTAATCTTCTAGTCTGGGCTTCATTTAAATTCAAACTCACCTCCTCTGCTATTCTTAATGTTTGTATTTCAAATTCTATTGGAAAGATGGGTTCTTTTCCAAATAGTAGTTGATATGGTGAATGGCCGGTGGTATTTCTCCACGTTGTTTGGTATGCCCACAAGGCCTCCGGCAATCTTGACGCCCAATCATGCCTGTCTGATGCAACTATTTTTGTTAGTGTTAATTCAACCACTTTATTTGTGCTCCCTACTCGGCCATTTGCCTGTGGGTGATACGGGGTGGTAATTTTGTGCCAAATGTGGTAATTTTTTAATGGTTTAGTGATTTTATTACCTACAAATTGTGGTCCTCCATCCGTGATTATGTCCATTGGGAGACCATATCGTACAAATATTTGTAAAAGGAAATGTATTATAGAATCCTTTGTAACTCTTGGAAGTGCCTCTGCTTCCACCCATTTGGTAACATACTCTGTTGCTACTAGAATGTATGTTTTTTATTTTAATGATGGGTTTATAAGAAAAATGAAATCGAGTGCCCAACGCTCAAATGGATTGACTACTAACTATGGATTTAAAGGCATTTCTTCGAACTTTCCAGGGCGTCCCACTCTTTGGGAACTATCACAGGCTTGAACAAATTTCTTAACATATTGAAAGATTATAGGCCAGTAATAGCGTATTTGTAAAACCTTGTGAGAAATCCTGCTGTCTGCAAAATTGTTGGCATTATGATACATTTTTTGTACTTTATGGCAACCCACACATCTCGATGATAAATTATAGTACATCAATGTTATTTTTTGGTTCCGCAGGCGCACAGATCAAAAGATGCGGTCTTCGACTGGTTGCGCAGGAGAACCTTTGAAAAGTTGCGGATATGTTCACAGGTCTCCCGCAAAAAAGGTGCGAACCTAAAATGCATGAACTTTCATGCAAAGAAAAATGCGCATCTTATGTTTGGCCCATGATATCTAGTCCGATGTTTTTGATCCTATGGTATTGGCATCTAAAATATTGAACCCAAGTTTTGGATCCCTTGTATTGGTTTTCTATGGTTTTGATCCATGGTTTAAGTAAGGGCTTGCCCATAAAAAGCAAAGGAGATCATTTGGCTAGGTACTTGAAAATTGAATATCTTAAGATCTGAAATTTTGGGTGATCGGTTTGAAAAGTTAGATCTAGATAAAAGAGAAGTCTGTAAATTGTAAGGCGGATCTATTGATAGGTCGTGATCTCTTTAGTGCATGTTCAGATCTGTGGATCTAACAGTCTGTGGCACATTGGAGGACTGAGAATTTGGCTTTATACAGATGTCCATAGGTGATCCACAGTGCAGGTGCGGAGGAACGCAATGCAGAAGAAGGTGCAGGTACAGAGGAATGCAGCGCAGAAGAAGGCGCAGGTGCGGAGCAATGCAGCGCAGCAGAAGGCGCAGGTGCGGAGGAACACAGCGCAACAGAAGGTACAGGTGTGGAGGTGCATAGTTGAATCAGTGGAGCAGGTGCGGAGCTCCGCAGTCTCTTCACGGGAGAAGTGCGGATATCCGTAGGTTTCCTTCGGTGAAGTTGCAGACCTTTTTCTTGAAATATATTTTAGCTGTATTTTACCTGTTTTTGCAGAGATCTGGGTTTAAATTGATGGTTGGTTACTCGTGATATTTTCTGGTTACTGCATTTTGAGAAGTTAATTAAAGGAGATTGGTTAATGCACATGTACTTGATGTTTTGGATCCAGTTTGAGAATTTATGAAAACGAGAGAGGGTTGTAGCTCTCTGCAGGTTGCAGCCTGCGTACTGGCAAAGGACTGCACCAGTACAAAATCATTGTAAAAGAAGTTTCTAATTGAAAGAAGATAGAGACATATTGCAAGCAGGTGGTTTTTACCCACATTGGGTTTCCACCTTATATTTGATGTTATTTGGTGTGATATCTGTTTTTCTTATTCTTTCATACAAACTATTGATCATTATCTGAAGAATAAATTAAAGTATAATTCTGGAAGATATATTGAAAAGAATTTGATAATACTGATTCCCCCCCCCCCCCTCTCAGTATTATTTCGAACAATTGGTATCACAACCAGGTTCTTCAGAAGAAGCATGATTGCCTTAAGGAAGATCTTTCATCATGAGCAACTACGAGAGGAAAGCATCAATTAGGCCACCAATTTTTGATGGGATAAATTTCATATATTAGAAGGTAAGAGTTACTGCCTATCTTCAATCTCTTGGTACAGAAGTCTGGGATATCATAGATATAGGGTATTCTTTTCCATCAACAACTCCTACAGATCTTGCTGAGAAGAAGAAATATGAAACAAATACAAAGGTGGTCAATACTCTATTAGGATGTCTATCTCAATCGGAATTTGTCAAGGTTATGCAGTATAAATCCGAAAAAGAACTATGGGACAAGATTGTACTGAGCTATGAAGGATATGATCAGGTAAAATGAGCAAAACTTCAAACCCTCAGAATTCTGTGTGAAAATATGAGAATGCATAATGATGAAAGTGTGGCTAACTATTTCCTTCATGTAGATGAGATTGTTAATTGTATGAAAAACTTGGGTGAAGAAATAAAAGAGGTTGTTGTGGTTGAAAAAGTTTTAAGATCTTTGTTTCCTAGGTTTGAATCTAAAGTTTCTGTAATAGAAGAAAAGGAGAATCTTCGAAACCTTACCATGTCACAGCTACACGGGATTCTAATTGCTTGTGAAATGAGGAAAGGAGGACCATCAGACAGGAGAGAAGCATCTTTCAAGGCTTCAGGCAAAGGAGACTACTATGAGTTAGGACATGCGTCAGAAGAGGAAGAAGAATCAAATTTTGTCAAAAACCTTCAACGGGGTACTAGAAGATTCAGAGGTAAGTTGCCTTTCAAATGTTTTGCTTGTGGGAGAGTCGGTCACTATGCTTCCAAATGTCCTCATAAGGATAAAACTGACAAAGGGAAGGAACCTATTAGATGGAACAAAAAACAAGATTTAACTAAGAAAAGTTACTACACTCATGAAGATAGTGATGGTCTTCCAAATAGTGATGGAGATGAACGAGGTAATAACTATAAAGTTTTAATGGCTTTTGAAGATGATGATTACATGGATGCTATAGATATGGATGGCTTTTATGAAGAGATTTCTAGACTCAAAACATGTTTAGAAGAAAAGAATGTGATCATTGATACTTTGCAATTCCAACTTGGTGAAAAAGAAAAATCTCTTGAGAAGTTAGAATGTGAAATTGTTGGCCTTAGAAAAGACATTGAGAAAACAAAGGCTCTCAATCTTAAATTTGTTAAAGGATCTGAAACTCTAGATGAGATTATCAATGTACAACGTTCTTCGCTAATCAAGACAGGTCTGGGATATAATGGAGAAGCATCTCAAGCATCCACCTCAAAGAGTTATCTCAATGCAGCAAGGATGAATGAGTAAAAGCCCATTGGAGATGACCAGGTAAAACAGGGACGAATTACATTAAAGATAAACAAAGACTACCAGGTAAATCAGGGGCAATCCACCTTAAGGATGAACAAAAGCTACAACCAGCCACAAGTAAAATCTTCTCAATTTGCCTCAAGAATGGATGACAATAGAAACTACAATCATTTGGCAGATAGATTTGATAATCGCAAAAGTTTCTTCAATGGTCAATGTTTCTCTTGCCATAACTTTGGCCACAAAGTAGCTCAATGTGTTGCCTATAAAACAATCATGACTAGAGAAGCTCAAAAACAAAGGAGTATGAATCGGATCACGAAAAGGACCTATAACAACTTTTCGGCCCTTGAAAATGAAATTGAATGTTCTATTTGTAAAAACTTTGGTCATGAAGATTCTAAATGCAGTAGTAGGTTTCGGCAGACAAAGGGACAAGCCCCAAGTACCAGAACATGAAGAATAAAGGAACCACAACCAGAAAGATGTGGGATAGCTTTTTATGCAGAAGGACAGGAAAATCAATTGTACATCAATAGTAGATGTTCGAAGCATATGATAGGTGATAAAGAAAAACTTGAGTCATATAGTGTTTGAGAAAAGGGAAAGAAAGTTTCTTTTGGAAATGGTACCCCTACAACCATAAAAGGAAAAGGCACTGCTCAGTTGAAACAAAGGTCAAAGCTAGAAATGTTTTGAATGTTGATGGCTTGAAGCATAATCTTCTGAGTGTCAGTCAGATGTGCGATCAAGGAACCGAGGTAATATTTCCGTCAAATGGATGTAGTGCTCGTGATATTGATATAGGAAAAACAATGATCAAAGGCAGAAGAACTCCAAATAACTTATACATATGTGAAGAAGGATAACAACAATGCTATTTGAGCAAGGACGATGAACACTGGTTATGGCACTGGAGGTTGGGGCATCTAAGATTTTCACAAATAAGGAAATCATGCAAATACCAGGCAGTTCGTGGTCTTCCAGATATCAAAATTCCAGACAACAACATATGAAAATCATGTCAATTTGGTAAGCAAACCAGAACCAACTTCCCTGAGAAGGAAGGACCAGCCAGTAGGCCTCTCGAACTAGTCCATATAGATGTATGTGATCCATTTAGGACAAGGTCACCTCGAGGAGAAGAATACTTTATATTATTCATTGATGACTTCTCTAGGATGGTTTGGTTGGGACTTATGAAACACAAGGACGAAGCATTCGAAAAATTCAAATCTTTCAAAGCCTTGGCTGAAAATGAATCAGATCACCAAATTAAGTGCCTCAGGTCTAACAGAGGTGGGGAGTTTACCTCAAATGATTTTTTTGATTTCTATGAAGAACATGGAATAAGAAGGGAATTCTCTACAGCTAGGACTCCTCAGCAAAATGGAGTGGTGAAAAGGATGAATAGAATGGTTCAGCAAATGGCTTGTGTTATGCTTGATGAATCTGGAACTCCCACAACCTTCTGGGGTGAAGTTGCATTTGTTGCGATTGTTATTCTTAACAAAACAAATGTCCGAGTGAACAACACTCAAACTCCTCATGAGCTCTGGTATGGTGAGACTCCTTCAGTAAATCATTTCAAAATTTTTGGAAGCAAATGCTATATTAAGAATAATGATGAACAGCTTGGTAAACTTGAACCTAGAGCAGATGAAGGCATTCTCCTTGGTTATTCTCCCCACAGCAAACAATACAAGTGTTACAATAAAAGACTTGGAAGAATTTTTGATAGCATTGATGTGGTGGTTGATGAAAAATGAAACTTTCCTAGGCAAATAAATTATGAAAATATCGAAGAGGATGAAGACAACCCTCCAAATCAGTCTGAAGATGAAGAAGAACCTCAAGGGGCACCAGAGGAACAGACAAGGATAGAAGAGAAGACTCCATCCAGGTATGTTCAAAAGAATCATCCAGAATCTCAAATCTTGGGGCAAAAGGAGGCACGCATACAAACAAGAAGAACAATTGCAGAAGCTTCAAGCTATTTGGCATTACTCTCCTCCACTGAACCTCAAAATGTAAGAGAGGCATGCAAAGATGAATGTTGGGTCAAGGCAATGGATGAAGAGCTTGAGCAGATTGAAAAGAACAACACTTTGGAATTGGTTCCTAGACCAAAAGATAAGAATGTCATAGGGACAAAATGGGTCTTCAAAAATAAGTTGAATGAAAATGGGGAAGTAATTAGAAACAAGGCCATACTTGTTTGT
>APFE031629685.1:52104-65927 GCA_000404065.3 Pinus taeda | reverse complement strand
TTATATGAAGAATTTCGCTCGAAATCACATATAGAAAGAGCTTTGTCGACCCGTTTTGAACCAACTAGTGTGGTTCATCATTAGGGCAAGTTGAAGAAACAGATCAAGCTTTGCATGTTAAATAGTTAGAGCAGAGCCTCCAATAGCTATCTTGACCAATGGCTAATTTTGACTTTTTGACTCTGGCCCTAGGTCAAAATTAGTCGTTGGTCAAGATAGTTGTTGGAGGCTGTGCTCTAACTATTTAACATGCAAAGCTAGATGTGTTTCTTCAACTTGTCCTGTGCTCTAACTATTTAACATGCAAAGCTAGATGTGTTTCTTCAACTTGTCGTGACCATGAACCACAATGGTTGGTTCGAAACCCGTCAACAAAGGTCTTTCTATATGTGATTTATTTCGAAATTCTTCTTTTAACTATGATGGATCACATAAGACTCAATTGTATTTTTAAATTAATTTAAAATTTTCCAATAAACCATTTCTAAAAATAAAAATTCAAATTAAAATAAATTTAATTATTTAATATAAATTCATATGCTCTATCTATGTACATTAAATTTAGTTTTACTAATTTTAATTAAGGAAAATTGTTGCTTTTTGTTTGTAATATCGTAATATCTAGGTTATATCGGTATGGTTCTTTAAGAATGCCTCATAAATTAAGTATTAAAATTAGTTTATCCAATTTTTTTACTTGACATAGTTTCATTACAACTATTAGTGGCTAAAAGCACACTAAGCACAATGCAGAGTTAGTTTATTTTTGCAAAGATTGCGTTTATTTTTTAACAAAGTTTAAGCTTATACGATATGCAAGTGACCTGAAATTTGAAATTTTGTGGGTTAATAATTAGTATTATTTTTTAGTATTAATTATGAAACTTTTATTAAAATATCAGTTCAAATAGGTGAATTAATTAATTATTATAAATATAAATTGAGTTATGTTTATCATTATGTTATATTAAGTTTATATTATCTTTATCCTATATTAATTTTCTACGTCATAAAATTGTTATAACTTTTTTCATATATACATGTAATATACAAGTTTTATAGGTATATAGTTACATCTAATTACTCGGCATATTTGTTTATGGGGAAAAAGCTATATTTTATTTATATCAGTAATATAAACAGTGACATTATATCAGTTTTTCGGACTTGAGAGGAAGAACAAGCCATAATTAAAAACTTAAATGTTCCACATATATGTGCTTAAGATAGGATAAACATAACCTCCCAATGAACAGCAACTGAATCACAACTCCTAACTACACCACTAATGAGGTTGTGGTGAAAACACAACCTAAAGCAAGTAGCAGACATCAAAAAGAAGCAAGACCTCGCATACTACAACCAACAACTTAAAATAGAAGGCACTCATGAAGAACCTACAATCACTGGATCGGCATGAATAGGGAATGTAACCCATCATCTCCCAAAAGGAAAAATCAGAGCTTACTTAAGACAAAACCAGAAAAAGAAGAAGGAACACTAAGCAAAACAAAGATTAAAAATCTAAGAGGGAAAAATTCCTGAATAGAAAAATCATTAATGACCACTTAATTATTTTCAAATTCATGCAACTTCAGATTCACATTTAACCATAAGCAACATTGTCGGATTATGTTCAATAGTGTCTTACTTTATAATTATTTATTAATTCCGTTTTGTCTTTGGCTTTTGAAGGATAATGTTATTAATACTAAAAAGCATAAAGCACGGGTGCTTTACTCTCCTGTGACATAGCAATAAAACATATTGAATTTTTATACCTATTTCATTATCACCAATTGTCGAAGAGTCATAATGATAATAACCTCGATATTCAAGATATTTCGACTTCTACCCGCTAATATATAATTGATATATAATTAAGATATACTTTAGACTTATACTTGCTAATATTTAATTGAGATATATTGTAATTATTGTTGTTCACATTTATTTTATTGATATCCCATAAATATGATGTTTATATTAAATTTTGTATTAATTATTGTGCAAAATTTTGCAGGTTATTAATTAATGTGTAAAACATTGCAAGTTAACTCGCATTTGGTTCCCGTAATTAATTGACTAAACTCTTTATATCTAAATATACAAAACCTAAAAAATTTATAATAATCAAACTATAAACGATCAAATTTATAATCATGATTTTTAATATTAATTTTTTTTATCAACCCTCAATACAAACATTTAATATAAATGTCATATTTAATTTGTTAAAAGGGTATTTGAATATTTATAGTTAAATTCAAAATTGTTTAATGAAAAATAAATCAAGATAAAAATTTAAGAATGTGTTGACTAATTATTTGTAATAAAGAGAGTAAGCAGAAAATAATTTAATGCAGGAAATTAACAACCTATTAGTGAATTAATTGTGATGGTGAGAGAAAAAACCAAATCAATACAACAAAAGAACCGCATATTAATAAACATATTAAGATAATTGAATCTGCAAATGAGTGTCAATAAATAAATTTTCGCTCAAATCTAATATTTGATATTCACCATACTTAATAAACATGAAACTCATAAGTTGTTCACATAACATGATCCATTTTCACTAGAAAATCAAATAATATATCATATTTATTATTAAATTTCCATTGATTGTATTGAAAAATGAACATAGGTCAACTATGGATCAATCTAGATCCTGGCCACCGAGAAAAAAAATGATAAAGTGCAAATTTTATCAGCTCTGAATCTGAAAGAGATATTTGGAATAAATATATGTGCACAAACATGTGAGTATTCAATATTCAATCCACCTGAACATCCAAATAGAAAATAAATTTCTTTACTGATAACCACATAATACAAATACAAGGAATCAAAGCCTAAAGTAATAGCCTACTTGACATAAAGTTGAAAATACAAAAGCATGGAGCCATGTAACAATGGAATAATTGTAACGCGGATTTATTTAGCTTTATAGATTTGTTTCATTTCTGTTCTTTCTTTTCTATTTCTCAGCCAGTAAATATAGGTACACCCATTATTAAAAAACTCATGTACATTAGGAAACTATTAGACTACATACTCGTACATCGCTTAATCAAAAACATTGCGGCAATATGTACCCAACATAACTCATCCCATATAAAAATGTATAACACATGCCAACCACGTACCTTTTTCTCTACATAAAAAATACAAACATATATTATTATATCATCTGTCACTTTGTATTTTCCTACGACTTCCACATCCGAACAAAACAGACACCAAAATACCTTACTGTTTCAATCAGATTAATCCTAGGGAGTTTGATCGATATTCTAATGTAACTAAAATTGCAAAACTCAAATTCCATAATGCATATAAAAATGATTAATTTAAAAAGAGTTGTTTATAAAGCTATTTTTTGAAAGTTTTTCTGGTGGGTTTATCGGGCAGCATTTTATTGGAATCTCAAGTTTGATAGCTAGTTTATGCACAATCAAAGTCTCCCATGGGTTTTTGAGGGTGCTGAATCCAAATATGCAGTTAAAAAACCATTTTAACTGCAACAAATCAAATTTAAAATCAATTTCTTCCCCGGATTTCTCACCAAAATCTCGAAAAAGTCCATTATATACATCTCCATTTAAAAAGAAAATCAAACCTCCAAAATTAAAAATTAAGTTGAGCAATCAAACTTATTTCCTCCAAAATTAAAAATTAAGTTGAGCAATCAAACTTGGGCAATCGAAACATGAGGAATCATAATGTTTGTGTTGAAAATCATAATCTAGAGATCTTCATGGAGAATCCAATGTAACTAAACATGCAAAACTCAAATTCCATACAAATATGATTAATTTGAAAAAGAAATCAAACATCCAAATTTAAAAATGAAGTTAAGTAATCAAACTTGGGTGATCCAGACATGAGGAATTAAAACGTTTCTCTTGAGAATGTGAACGAGCCACCATTTCACGTTTACGTGGATGCTAACGAGTAGGAAACGTTACATTATAAGTTTAATTATAAATGAAAATGGACATGTGCTTGGAGTAGACGTTTCGTAGTGTAATGGTCCTTTCAATAATGGATACATGTTTCAAAATAGGTTATGCACCAAGTGAATCTAATTTGCATTAATCATTACATGTGGTTAATAGTTAATGGTATAGTAAATTTTAATCATAATTTGGTAAAAATAATTATTTAAATAGGGTTTAATTACTTGATTTAGATATGCAAGGAAGTTATATCCATCTATTTCATCCATTGATGTATTGATAATGAAGAAAATATTTGAGCATCTCTTACTTTCAACCATATGACTGGAATATGTGATTAAAAAAATCATTAAGGTTCTTAATTCCAATAGGGGGATGCCTATGAGTGTAATTAACTTAATTTGAAGGTTATGAAAAAAATAGAAATTAGATTACTGTGAAACCCTAGGGCTGAGTGTGTCCATGGAAAGAAAAAATAGAAATGATTGCAGAGGGCCACACTTTCATGGATTTGTTTGGTCATATAATTCCCATAATGATGCGTGCCTTCATTGAGTTCTTATATGCTATCAATATGGATTATGCAGTTTTAGCCACTTTCCTCTCCTCCTTTTACGCTGGGTTTTAGCTAGTGAGTCTAATTTTCCATGCCATTGTCATTTGTGTTTTGTTGAAGACTTGGCAGTCATTATTTCCACCTATCCTAAACAGAAAACACATACTCTTAACCTGAAGAGACTATTTTTACAAGTTGTCCCCTCCAATAGCCACACAAAAACAAAAAAATGAAAACTTTTTTTTTAATTGGTTTCTAGAATCAAAATGATGAGTGATGCTTCTACATTAGATTCACTCATGAATTTTATAAGTTAAATGCTTGTTTCATGACATTATAAAAACCAAAGTTAAAATACCCATTCTTAGATTTTTGTCATGATCTTCTGCATGTTTATTGTCGCATTGTTTCTAGTTACTTGTAAACTTATGAAAGAGGAGAAAAGCTAACATATTTTTAAGAAAACAATTGTTGTATTCCTAGTTTACACAAGATTTACAGTGGAAAACCAAAATGGGAAAATCGACTAAACAACCACACAATTCACAATACAATTTATGTATACTACATCTTTACCTAATCCTTATACATTAAGTGATATATTTCTGTTGGTTTTCCTCATTTCAAGTTGAATGGTTATTCTCTCACGTTGCTGATATTTTTTCCAAGCCAAGTCTTAGATCATTTGGTTTTGGAAAGAATGTTGGTTCATTCTTATTGGAATGAACATCATGTATCTATGTAAATATTTTCACAATTTGGAAATACAATAAAAAGTGGTAGTCAGAACAAGATTTTTCCAAAATGAAAATGATTGTGTATTTGTTTCATCAATTTTTCATGGCTAACATGAAGGTTTGGGAAATTTGGTTGTAAGGTTTGATAATTCTTTATATGCTTACTCACAAGAGTCCCTCAAGAACTTTCCTTAACGTCATGTTTCATATTTTACTCTTTACACACCACCTTCACATTGTCTAAGATTTTCAAGAATGGTTGTTGTCTGAGGACCCAGCAAAGTATCCTCTCCAATAATTTCTATG
The DNA here is from genome assembly GCA_000404065.3 of Pinus taeda. Lineage (NCBI taxonomy): Eukaryota > Viridiplantae > Streptophyta > Pinopsida > Pinales > Pinaceae > Pinus > Pinus taeda. The sequence goes on along the minus strand of APFE031629685.1, from coordinate 60,363 downwards.
CACCATTCAAGGATTTCTCAAACTCGCATGACACGGAATACTACATCATCTAGATAACTGGTAAGGATGGGTTTTATGTTTTGAATCACATTAAAGTTGCTTTTGGTACTACATATATCATCACATCTGAATTATTATTTATGAATTTTTTAAATGTATTTGTATCCACCTTATCCACCTAGCATGATGTCTTCAAGACTTCAAAACTTTGGACCTCTACTAGCAATGCAAGTATGATATGCAGATTCTTGATATTTTCTTGCATTTATATATGTACCAAACTTATTAGTGTTGATTTCCGAATTTTCATGTAATTTGTATTTAATAAGGAATTTGGAAAAGAGATTGACGAAAATGCAACTTAGATCTAGAGCACCACCACAAATAGGTCAACAATTTATGCCCCTAATTAGCCAATTGTTTTAGCCTATGGCTCAATCTATACCACCACCAAACATTGGAACTTCTCCATATATTCAAACATAGCTTGTGTAGTATCCTCCACATTCTTAGTAACAACAACAAAATCCACCTTTATCTCGAGGTCCTTCCATGACTTACCTTCAGCAACTAAGGCTAATGTAAGTGGGTTTCATCTATCTTAGTAGATTCAAAAATATCAATAGCCTCTTATTATTCCACCACAACCTGATTTAGGTGGCATTTCATTGCCATTGTCATCATCATATATGGTACCATGTACTTTTATTTCTATAAGATTAGTTATAGCATTTCAATGCATTTTCTTTTGAGCAAGGTTGGTTGGAAGTATTCTTTTAAATATTTTCTTGACTCTTGTATTTTTTGTTCCGCCGTTTGCTGCATCGACCTATGGTTAGTCACAAAATTCATAATTTTAATCCACAATGTCAAGTTGTTTCTTAACCTCAACACATTCCATTGGTGGATTTTAGAACTTAATAATGGGGATCTCCAAATGAAACTAGTGTCCTTGCATATCAAGGGATGCAAAAAGGGAAAAATATTGTGGTTGTTTTACTTAAGCTCTTGTAATATTTTGAAGCATATCAATTTTTTTACGTAGTTTTTATTATATATATCTTCACAACCAACTAGTTTTTTTAAATTCGATGACATGGAGCTTCTATAATTATTGTATTTGTACTCATATGAGTTGTATATTTTTGAATCAAATTGACCATGTTTCTGTGTTTGAAAGGGACATACTGTACAACCTAGTAATTGAAACTTACAAAGATTTTTAGATTATCAAAGAACATACTACTATGGATGGAAGAAGGTATGAGTAATGGTAATTCAAATATGTATTATTTTTTTATATGTCATTATTTGGTAAGAAGTGATAGAACATGTTTTATCTTATCAGTAGAAATATGGAGGATACATGTAGTTGTGACCTTGTGGTGTTTTCAATTGTTTACATGTTCAATCTATATTTAGTTAATACCTTCGACATAAATACTACAAACATTAAAATCATTTACATTATGAAAAAGAGAAATTTTGTATCTAATACCTTGGGAGTTTTCAGAACTTTCTTGTGTTAGGAAGAAATTTAATTTGTACATTCAAATACATGCTAATTCTACATTTTACAATACCTAAATTGAAATGGCACTTTTGAACTACCCAAAATCTTCTAATCTTTTGTAGATATTATTTTAACAAGAAGAGAAGGAAGTCAAATTGGGAGAAGCCTATAGAATTGATGACACCAATGATACATTTAATGGAGAATAATTGACTAACTATGTTTAAGGTAGATTTTGGATTTTGGTTTCCCCAAATTTGTTCGTAATGACCTAAAACTAATAGAAGTTTGGTTGTTTTCCTCTAGCTAATTATGAGGTCCAAATTTACATGGGTGTTTCTTGAAGTAAACGACTAAATGTACACATATTTCTTAATCAGTTTACATAAATTCACAATGTGAGAAAGAAATATAAATTCCTCTCATTATTTGTTTCATGGATGAAAGTTTTGAACTATGGAATGCTTCAAAGTTTCAATATTGAGGTCATACTTGAGTTGGTATGAATTAACTATGATAATTCTCATGCACACCTTGTAATCATGGATTTGCGTTGTGTCAGGGATGAATATTTTTTATTGGGAGAAATATTAGAAGGTTTTTTCTTGTGAACAATCCCTTTGTTCTTTTATTACTTGAGAAAGTAGAAGTCTTCTTCTTTGGAGCAATTCCATTGTTATTGTTGTTTAATAGAATAATATATTTTTATGTTCATATATATTGGTGATGTATAGAAAGATATTGTTATAACAAACTTGTTACTGAGAGGAGAATGCAATTATGTATTTTTTTCCACTCAATATTTATTTCATTCTATATTCTTTTAAATATTATGCATTATGTTTTTGAGAAAATTTTAAGTATGAACTTTTATATATGTAATTTCAAGGACTTCCATAAATCCTCACATAATTCTTTAAAGGATGCTATCTCAATGGAAGATCACCTTTCTTGTAAGCGGAGGTTAGTGGTTTCCTTATCATGAGTTAAGAAATGGTATTGTAGTTTACTTTTAATTAAATAATTTTTATATCGATTCATTTAAATGGTGAGATATTTATCGATTCATTGTTTTATAATTTCTCTAAAGAGAGAAAAGTGATATTGCATCATATTTAAACATATTTTTTATTTTTCTATATAGAAAAAATAGCTAAGATTGAATACATATTATCCCTACAAATAAAGTATGTCATTAATGTCAATTATTCTGTTTGGAGAGGCAAAGATGAAATTGTCTTCTAAGAGACAACAATGCATATGTTGTATATTTTATTTATAGAGAATTTTTTTTAAGACAATAACTTGAGAACAGTAACTTAAGACAAATTTAAAGACAATATAGAAGTATTTTTAGTCTCAGGTTAAAGACAATTTACCCAAAATTGTCTCAAATATTCCTTAAAAACCCCTCTATGTTGTAGTGGATAAAGGAGAGTGGAAGTAAGTGTATATAATATATATATATATATATAAAAGAATAAACCCCCAAATGGTCGATAATCCCAAATTTTTTTTAATTCAATAATGACATATAAGTTAGTTATATCTAGTTCTGAAATCTAAATATTCAAAAATATTCATAAAAAAGTTGCCATGGGCATTGAAATTACCATTCCATGTTTTTTTTTTTTTTTTTTTTTTTTTTTTTTTTTTTTTTTTAATAAAGCTCAATATGAAATTCTTGTTAGAGTTAAAAGATCTCATTTCCTTCCTTTATACATAAACTTAGGAATACCCTCATATGGAAACAAACAAAATGCAGTGTGATTATCAATTTTTCGCCTTCAAAAGGAAACAAACAAAACACCTTGTGATTATCAATTTTTCTTATAGCCCTATTAGCACTTCGTAAATTCCTCTAAATTGAGTGAGAGGAGACCCAAGGTAACCATAAAACCAATCTTTAGGGCCTAGAAAAGCCTTCCAAAAACCCAGAAGAGGGTTCTCTCTTGTGAAAGCCTCTAGATCTTAAGGTAGGTCTATTAGATCAAGGTAGAATAATTTTAGTAATTTGATGGCAGGGGAGAGGGAAAATTCAATAGGAATGGAGTCAAATTAAGATGAATATTTATAGTGCTATGACAGGAAAATTAAAAATCATTAGACATGGGTAAGGCAGGAAATCCTTTATGGTGCCTTTGTCAAATCTTATTGTAGAGAGGTGAGTAGAGGAACAATGAAATTGATAATATCTAAAGCATATAGCTAAGAATTAATTTTATATATTATGATGGAGGAAAACGACACTAAAATGTTTAGTTACTTATAACAAATCCCCTGAAAGTGAATTCTAAAATAAATTCTTTTAAATAAACATTGAAGACATAAAATCTAAAAATGGACATAACAAAAGATTAAAAATGAAAGTATGAGATTAACATCACCATAAATTATTGACATAGGAATCCCTGAATAAGTAGACTTTGACCTTCATCATTCATTGAAATTTTTAAATGGCACTACAAAGTGCAAAATGTCTCTCTCTATCACACACTGACCACACCTTTTCTTAATCAAAGCTACATCATATATACATAAAAAATATTAATTCTTCCCTTTAGGAACCAAATTTCCCAAAAATATTTAGTTTTCTACTTGTGGCAGCGAATATACAACCACCTTCTACAAACTGGGAACTATTTGACTAAAAGAATATTTAACAAAGTACATAAAAAATACATTGAATTCCTACATAAAGATGAAGTTCAAATCTCCAAAACACTTCAAGGCAGTTGCCATAACCATATGAATTAAATTTAGGAGGTCACGAGTCAAATTGAAAGGTCAAACAACTGACCGTGTGGAATAAAGCCCCTAAAACATCATATCCCTATTATAAAACATCTATCCAAATTGCAAACATCCCTTATTGAAAATCATCACGTACAACAAAACAGTAAAAAACTAGGCACAACGAAACTTCATTTTCATGGGTTTCGTGAGGTTTTGAAGTCTATAACTAGGCAAAATGGTCGATAAATGATGTTGACCACCTTAAATATCTTCTTTGATCCTTCATACTAAAAAAGGAAAGACAAAACTTTGATATTCTAAGAAAATTTAATTCCTTTGACAGTAGCAAATCAAATTTACTAAAACACAGGCACAACGAGGAAGGCACAACGAGGAAAGCACAACAATTTAAAGGTCTTGTTTGTCGAAATCTCATATGGGTGATCTCCTAGGTTGTTAATGATGAATTAGACTTCATACAACATAAATAATTTTAGAAAAAGAGAAATTTGAAACATGGAGGTGGTCATGTTGGTGATAAAACCCTTGGTTTGTAGAAGTGCAACGAATCCCCTGCAGCTAAAACATAACGAATTGTCCTTGATATTTAGGAAATCTTATGAGGATGAGTAAAGTCATCAATGGATTTTTAAAAGTTAAAACATATCTTTATAACTCTCGACATGGTTCAGGACTTCATGTAATTGCAATGATGACTTCAAGCTTAGTGCAAAGGAGAAGCACAACAACAATTTATGGTGAAAAGATATGTCGTACTATTTGATTTGACCATGAAATTGGCTGAAAATACATCACCTACCTTGTCCCAATAATAAAATACAAAACCAATTATTGCGTTCATCCTTGACTTAGAGACACATTATCCTTAAATTTACTAAACCTAGACATGTTAAGAACTTGATAATTTGATTTCTTTGACCAATCCTAACTTTAGTATATCCTATCCTAAATTGACACTAAGACTTGATCTCTTATGAGATCATAGAAACACTTAATAAATTGACCAGAATTATAAAAATACCAAACTTGTATTTGATTACTATAGCATAGGACTCTAACAAGCCCCATTCAAACAAGAATCTTACAGACAAAACACCATTAAATCAGTGCAACTTGGATCAAATCATTGGTGCATTGGAAAACATAATAATAAGTAGATCAAATAACATATAGAAATCATTAAATTTCTCCCCATGTACACCAAACATTTATACCTTTGATATAGTTTATTGTCTATCACTTATAGATAATATAGGTATTCTTCTTCTATAATACGATGTTTCTCCTATTAAGATAAGTAGTACTCACACAAATGAAAGTTATGGATAATACATTTTCCAAATTAATATCCATTCATTCCACTATAGAAGAAAAAAAAAATTGAACCATAACGAAAGTTTCATGAATCCCATACACCTCGTTTCAAAGTGAAACAAACCTATATCTAGTGGCAATGAGCTATACCACACTGTAAATATTTTTTTTCATATGCTTGAAACTACGCCTGCATTAGTATATGCACAGGGTATGAGATTCCCTAAGTATGTGGCCTTTAATTTCATGTGCATACAAAAACGCCACAATATTGTCCTTTGTATCTATGTAATGCATCTCAAGATCTTCCCCACCATCTTTAGTTGAATACACCCTTTTAGTTAATTATTTTGCATAATCGCATAGCTTAGAGGAAGAGGAAGCAAGTATTAGAAAAACAACCATAGTGAGAATTTGCATACTATTGCTCCATTATATTTAACAAAAAACTTGATTTTAATTACAATTCAACCCAATGTGGGGTATTTATCATTTTTAACTAACGACTCAACGTAATCTTACTTTGACTAACATCATCATGCAAACGCACACTAAATATAACTTTCCGAAATATAAATTGAATTTAACCGAAATTGCATTGACTCAAATTAACTCACACTCTAAATGTAGACTACAATGAATGTGAGAGTAATTTACCATTTCTAACACTCCCCCTTAATTATGATCGTATGACTCAACTTAGCTCAATAATCACTCAACATAACTTACACATGACTCAATCATGTCTACTAGGCTTACAGTAAGAGAATGAGTCAATCAACACTCACACATGCGAGTTGGTCTAAGTCTCAAATGAGCTTACAATGACTCAAAAATTTTACAATTTTGGATTTTCATTTTGTTTCATCCAAATTACATACCCTCGAAACTACTTTAGTTTTTGTTATGTTTTCTTGTTGTAAGCTCCATATTTACTCACTTGTTGCTTCTACAAATTTTCTTTTATTTTTCTTGTATTTGTTCCAAGTCTTCCTTCTACAAATTGCTCCTCGATAGTTCTTTCACTCATGAAATGTTGTCATTTATGCACACTATGATGAAGATTATAACCAAAATTCAATTGATCATTCTCCTACCCCTTTCACTCATGGGTTGTTGTCATTTATGTACACTATCATAAAGCTGATACCCAAAATTCAATTTATCATTATCCTACACCTCATCACTTGACTGCTGCCATAACATTAGCTCAAAGTAAAAGTTAATTTATTTAAAACTACAAAATCAAAATATTTATTCAACATTTTCTTCTTCTTCACAAATTTTCATGTCTTTCTCTTCACATTCATCATCAAGTAGTACTACTATTTTCTAGTAATCTGCACACTCAAGATCATGATTAGGCTTACACGTAAAATTATAATCACTCTCCCTTTCATCATTCACTATTTTATTTAATTATTTTATTCCAACTATTAATTTATACTCTCATCAATTTGTTCAATTGGCTTGTCAAGACATTCTTGAATGAGATTCAAATCCATATCAAAAGTATCAATGAGTTTGTTTTCAACTTTCACTACCATGTTATTTTGAACAACTTCATATTCAAAAACAATGTTAAGAACATCTACATTATGCTTTGCATTGAGAGTGTAACACCCCTCTGTTGTAGGTAACACTTTGTTGTTATCATGTCAAACATAAGCTAAGACTCAGTTGTAACAAAAAACATAGGTCTAAGTTGTAACAATGAAAGAAAATAATTGAGCATTAGATAAATAAAGGTAAATTAATCTCTTGGAAGACGAGACACCAAGAGATGAGATTCTTGTCAAAATCCCATTGTTGAATGGGAATGGATAATTCTTTCATGATAAGACTGCTAGATCAAATTCTAGATAATCTTAATGGATGGGAGATAAATATATGTTAAGTTACTTAGCTAGAGAAAGATGCTAAGTTTAAGAAAAACATAAAAGCCTTGCAGGAGAGAAAGGAAAGATTTTATAAGAAAAGCCTTACTAGAGAGAAATGAGACATTTTATGGGAAAATCCTAGGATAATGGATTAAAATATCCTCCTAAAAATGAGACTCTACTAAATGAATTGATATCATCAAAGAGGGTATTAAATACTCATTGGAGAGATCAACTAGAGGTAGTTGATGCATGGCAAGAACTCTCGGCTCCAGGGTGAACTAGATGAAGTCAGTTCTAGGTTGGGTGGTAGTGTTTGATTTTCCAAGTCACATTATTTTAGTTACTTTAATTTGATTCAATTGCATGGAATGTACTATATGGTTGCTCCTTACTCTTTATATTACCGAATCTCTCGGCATATGTGTATAGTTGTATGTGTTATATTGTATATGTAAATGATTGAATACATATGCATGTGACCATTATTGAATATAAATTAAATCAAAGTATAAATTTAGTGATGGGAGAATAATAGGTGGCTATTAATATTGGGTTAAGGAGCTACGTGGCTAATGTTAATATTGGGTTAAGGAGTTATGTGGCAAATGGTATCAGAGCTCTAATTTCAAACATGGAAACCTATGAGCGAATCCACCTCTGTAAGATATGAATGAGTTGTAGGTCCCAAACTATGTCCTACAATAATACTAAGTTTCAATGAAGGGTTCAGTTATAAATTGTTATAAGAAAAACATTCCAGAATCCATAAAGGTTGAAATTAAATCTTAAAAT
>APFE031629685.1:14438-42694 GCA_000404065.3 Pinus taeda | reverse complement strand
CATCATGAACAAATAGATTCTCTTCTTCTACCTCCTTTGCATGTGATTCTTCAAGTGCATTTTCCTCTTGAGGTTTTTCTTTCGCATGGAAGTCTGATGGACTGGAAGGTTGGCCATATTCGCCCATATTGGCCAAAAAAATTTCCAATTCATCTTCTCCCAATGGATCCTGCAATGGCCTACCTTCCTAATCCATTTCCTCCTCCTACTCAGATTGCTCGACTTCTTCTTCTTTTTCTACTTCTTCTTCAGATTTCTCGGCTTCTTCTTCTATTTTTCCTTCCTCTTCTTCCTACATTCCTTTCTCATTGTCTTCCTCTTCCAATTGTGGGGTTTCTCATCTTCTATTTCTACCAGCTGGCTGGTGTTTCCTTGGGGCTTCTCGATCCTTCCTCGTAGTTGTGCTAGCTGGACCGATTTCCTGCGTTTTTTTGGACGCTCGGGTGTGCTGGTGGCATGTTTACATTTTGGAGATGGTGTGGTCAGTCCCCCATTTATCATGGAAATTAGCTCTTCCCAGCTGCTCTGCTACTAGGTAAGGCTATGGCTAACTCTTAACCAAATTAACCCATGATTACTAACAACTGACTCTACATGTTGTTCCCTTTTTATCCTTCGCGCAATGTCATGAAGTAATGAAATAAAAAATGTAGTTAAATTTACAGAGCATTTTTGCTTTTGTATAGCTAAGAGTTTAAGATGTCGTGGTCTTACCACGTCTTTTCTACCTTCACAGGTGATGTAGCTTTGGATGGTCTTCGCCAATTCCTCTCACGGCTCTCCTAGTGCTACTGGAAGAACCCCCTTTCCTCTAATTGTCAGTCTCTGACCTTCATCCTGGAAGATTTCTATAATCTTCTACAATCTCTCCTTCTTTAACGTCCATACAGGTCCAGCAGTTGGCAGTCTCAAGGCTTCTAAGATTATATCGTCAGTGACTGCTATGCATCTCCCTCTCACTGTGGAGTGATCCTCTTGCAAGTTCTGCAAGAATTCAATTGCCACGGTCTCGTTAGACTCCTGCAAGTGGTTGAGATAAGTCAGCCACCTTGCTCTTGCGAGGATTTCCCAAGAAGCAGCAAAGATTGTTGACACCTGCAGTTCTCTCTGAATCGATCTTCCTTCCATGTTTATGGTTTTGCTGTAAACACTCAATGGAACGACAACTGTTCACACTGTTAAAACACAGAGAGGCTGACAAACGCAAGACTCGCTCAAAATCTAATGTTGTAGAGTATACAATGTAAATGGCTTATGAACAGCAAGTCATGCAGAAAAAATAAAAAAATAGTATACTGTTGAGCCGTGCTATACCCCAGTACACAGCTTCCCAAATAGTGATCTGAAATGTAATCTAGGGAATGATGAGGTTAACCTCCCCCCCCACAATGTGATAGGTCGTCCCACCCGTCAAATAAAGGAGCGACACCCGTTCTGAAACAGAGTCCTTAAGGAACAGCGTATGGCAATATGCCATGTTTACAAAAGTGACAAATTACCGAAATCGAGGCGTAGAGTTGGGTCGCTTAATACATAATATACTGCGGTGATATGATGCGAGGCTAGGGATAGGACATATGTTGTGGATACAGAGTCTCATGCGGTCATTGTCAATTGTTCTGTCATGATTGGTGATAATAGATATTCATGCATTGTATGATATGGGAAATAATATATAATTTATTACTAAGGCATAAGAAATGGAAGGGTGCTAATAACTACCTATTGGTGTAAATAATGTGACTTCAATACCATTAACAGTGCTCTACTGCTGGCAGGTGTCCGTAACATTGGCATAGTTGTTTATTTCACCGATGGAACCATGATCCTTTGTGTATCCTTAGGAAATGTTGTGTGATGTCAAAATGTAGGCCATTATGCTGGCCTGGTGACCAGTTAGCCATAATGCCATTCATGAGGAAGGAGCGAAAGGTGGGCAGGCCAGCTCGTGATGAGAGCTCCTGTTCCAAGGGTTCTTTATTTGATATACCTTTTGGACCATATCCCTGGTGTGGTGGCCATAGTGGGAATTCCACTTCACTTTCGTTGTCATGATCATGGTCGGCTGGCTCTTGATGAGACCCCCTATCCTGCATTTGACAACTTATAAGTCATTAAGACATCATTGTTCGCTCTCTTTTTCTTTCTTTTTCATAAAGTACTTTCCCTATTTATACACAAAGGGTGGTTCAACACTCCTTAAGAGTAGGAATGGTGGAAGAAGCCTTAACATCTCAATAGTAATATATAAACCCTTTACTCTTATTCGTGAATAATAATCAAAGAGGATTAAAAGGGACCAACATGATAAAGATAACCAATCAGAGAATAATTAGTAGAAAAATGATAGCAAAATATAATGAATAAGTGTGTCCTTCCTTATGTCCTCTTACCAATTTAGAGCAATTTCTTATAAAGATAGCGATTTATGATTCACTGATTTCAGTATGTTGTGATTTTGTATCCATTGCATAAGTGCATAGTTGTATTCTAAAAGACTTGAAATAACAGGAACAATAAGCATCCTTAATTTAGAATAGCGAAAATAACAAGTTGTTTCAAAGGGAAAGCAAAAGAATGCAAGTAGTGTTCATTTTGGAAAAAGGAACAAGAAAAGACCACAAATGTTTTTCCTTTGGAAAAGGAACATCAGAAAATGCAAATGCCATTCCTTTGAAAAAGGAACAGCAAAGATGGAAAACGTTGCTCCTTTGGAAAAGGAACAACATAACACATAGATGTCATTCCTTTGGAAAAGGAACAGTAGAAATTGAAAGCATTGTTCCTTTGGAAAAGGAACAACAAAACACACCAATGTCGTTCCTTTGGAAAAGGAACAATAGAAATCGAAAATGTTGTTCCTTTGGTAAAGGAACAACAAAACACACCAATGTCGTTCCTTTGGAAAAGGAACAACAGAAATAAAAAATGTTGTTCCTTTGGAAAATGAACAGCAAAGCAAACAAATGTCGTTCCTTTGGAAAATGAATAGAAGAAATCGAAAATGTTGTTTGTTTGGAAAATGAACAACAAAGCAAACAAATGTCATTCCTTTGGAAGAGGAACAATAAAAATCGAAAATGTTGTTCTTTTGGAAAAGGAACAACAAAGCAAGAAAATGATGTTCCTTTGGAAAAGGAACAATAGAAACTGAAAATGTTGTTCCTTTGGAAAACAAACAACAAAGTAAACAAATGTCATTCCTTTGGAAAAGGAACAACAAAAATCGAAAATGTTGTTCCTTAAATGATGTTGCTTTGGAAAAGGAATAGCAGAACACACGAATGTTGTTCTTTTGGAAAAGGAATAGCAGAAATCAAAAATGTTGTTCCTTTGGAAAAGGAACAACAAAACAAACAAATGTCATTCCTTTGGAAAAGGAATAACAGAAATCGAAGATGTTCCCTTGGAAAAGTAACAGCAAAATGTACAAATGTCATTCCTTTGGAAAAGGAACAACATAAATTGAAAATGTTGTTCCTTTGGAAAAGGAACAACAGAACACACAAATACCGTTCCTTTGGAAAAAGAACAACAGAAATCAAAACATTTGTTCAAAGGAACAACAGAAATCGAAAATGTTGTTCCCTTGGAAAAGGAACAATAAAACATACAAATGTCGTTCCTTTGGAAAAGGAACAACAGAAATCGAACACACAAATACCGTTCCTTTGGAAAAGGAACAACAGAAATAAAAACATTTTTTCCTTTGGAAAAGGAACAACAAAGCACACAGATGGCATTCCTTTGTAAAAGGAACAACAGAAATAAAAAATGCCATTCCTTTGGAAAAGGAACAACTGAACACAAAAATAAAGAAAAAGAACAAAATTATAGCAAAATGACGGCTGATCCAAAGGGGGTTGTCTTGAAAAAGGAACAGCCAGAAGAAAATGTTGTTCTTTTGAGAAAAGGAACAACAAAGAAATAGTAATGGAAAAACGTGAATTCAAAAATATGTACAAAACTAATTCAACAAAAGAAAAGAAATGATGTACAAACTGTAAAGAGAAATAAATTTCTTAATGAATTACAAGTGAGGAAGACTTCTCTCCCTCCCCCAAAATTTCCATATCAGAATCTTGGCGTAGCTGCTGGCAAAAGGACTCCCGAGTGAGTGGTTTGTGATAAAGACAAACTCAGTGGCCATTTTCCTTGAAGCCATATCCAGAACCGTCAATAGTGATTAGAGTAAGGGTGCCATTGTCATGTACCTTCTGGATTTCGTATGGTCCCAACCAACGAGTCTGGAGTTTCACGGGGAAGTCCTGAAACCTCGAATCGTACAAAAGAGCCCAGTCACCTTCATGGAAGACTTTATTTTTAATGAGAGCATCATGCCATTTAGCTCGCTGCTGTTGGATCAGGGTTTTGTTTTGAAATGTAGAAAGCCTAATTTCGTCCATCTCATTGATTTGTTGTAATCGATTAATCTGTGCCTCGGTTAGATCTAAGCCAACTTCCTGTGTTGTTCGTAATGTTTTGATTTCAAATTTGATGGGGAAAATGGGTTTTTTTCCAAACACTAATTCATAAGGTGAGTAACCATTTGTACTTCTACATGTTGTTCTGTAAGCCCACAGTGCTTCAGGTAGTCTAGTAGCCCAATCACGTCTATGTGACGTAATGGTTTTCGTTAGGATTGCTTTATTATTTTATTTCTGCTTTCTACCTACCCATTTACCTGTGGGTGGTATGGAGTAGTGACCTTATACTGGACATGATAGTTGTTGAGTGTTGCAGCTATTCTGTTCCTAGCAAACTGTGGTCCACCGTATGTAATTGTCTCTCTTAGAAGGCCATAACGTACAAATAGATGGAACAGGAACTATATGACATAGTCCTCTGTAGCTCTTGGAAATTTCTCTACTTTAACCCACATGGTGACATATTCTTTTGCCACCAAAATATATGTTTCCTGGTTTGATGATGGGTTAATTGGTCGAACGAAATCAAGAGCCCATCGCTCGAATGGTTCGATGACTAGCTGGGGTTTCAGAGGCATCTCATCAGATTGACCAGGGCGTCTTTCTCTCTGGCAACTGTCACAGGCTTAGATGAATTTCTTTGCATCTTTGAAAATCGTGGGCCAATAATGGCCTGCTTGCAGCACTTTATGTCCAGTTTTGCGATCGGCGAAATGTCCATCACATGGTCCGTCATGGCAGGCTTTAAAATCTCAAGGATTTCATCTTCTCGAACGCATCTCCCCATATGCATGTCTGCCCCTGTGTGGAATAAATAGCTCCAAATCTAAGAAAATCGAGTACTCCGCTGAACAATTTGTTTCCGCTCATTAGGGGTTAGATGCTTTGGTAGTTTACCTACTGCTAGGTAATTGGCAACATCAGCATACCAGGGTGTTTGAATAGCCACAACAAATAGATGCTCGTCGGGAAATTGATCTTCAACTGTTGCTACATCAATTGGCTTTGGCATTCTGGAGAGAAAATCGGCTAGAGGATTTTCTTTTCTAGGTCGATCCTTGATTGTAATATCAAATACCTGCAATAAAATCAGCCATCTAGTTATTCTACCATTTGTGATATGCTTGTTTGCTAAATATTTTATGGCAGAATGAACTGTGTACAATATAACAGGATATCAAGTAATTTAATGTTTGAACTTATTGACAGCATGTATTACAGCTAGAAATTATTTTTCAGTAATAGTGTAGTTTAATTTAGCAGGGGATAAATTTTTGCTGATGTAATAAATTGCATATGGTTTTTTATCCTCTTCCTACCCAAGGATTGATCCAATGGCTATATCTGAGGCATCAGATGATATCTGAAATGGCAAATCCCAATTTGTTCCTCGAAGGACTGGGGCAGTGGATAGGAGCTTCTTCAGATCCCTAAAAGTACATTCACATTTTTCTGTCCAAAGAAAATCAACGTTACGAGTTAGTGCATACAAAGGTGCGGAAATATGTGAATAATGTTCTATAAACCTCCTGTAATAACCAGAAAATCCAATAAAACTGCGTACCTCCATTTGAGTGGTAGGAGTAGGAATAAGAAAAATTATTTGGATTTTGGTTGGGTTTACTTGAATGCCAGCTACTGAAATATAGTGTCCTACGATAAGTCCTTCTGTCATCATCATATAACATTTTTCATGGCTTAAACAAAGCCTGGTAGCAATGCAGCGTTGTAGGACTTTTTCTAGTGTATCCAGCGCTGGATCGAAATCATCTCCATATGGTGTAAATTCATCCATGTATACTTCAAGTCCTTCATTTATTAAGTCTGCAAAAATGCTAAGGATAGCCCTTTGGAATGTGGCAGGAGCATTGCATAAGCCAAAAGGTAGAACTCGGTAGGCAAATCTTCCCCAAGGACAAGTAAAAGTAGTTTTGTCTTGGTCTTCAGGGGCAATTTGAATCTGATTGTATCCACTGAAGCCATCCAAGAAAGAAAATAATTTCTTTCCTGCCAAAGTGTCTAATACTTGGTCGATGAATGGGAGAGGGAAGTGGTGTTTTTGTGTTGCTTTGTTTAGCTCTGTGTAGTCCACACATATTCTCCATTTCCCATTCTTTTTTGTTACCACCACAAGCAGAGTGACCCATTTACTATTAGAGATAGGATAAATGAAATTGACATCTAAAAGTTTTTTAAGTTCATCTTTTACCACCTCTTTTAGATGAGTACTTAGTCTTCTCTAAGGCTGTTGAACAGGTCTCGCATCTTTTTCTATGTAAATGTGTTGTGTACATAACTGGGGGTCAATTCCTTTCATATTAGGGTAGTCCCATGCAAATGCTTCTTTATATTTCCTTAACACATTGATGAGCTTCATTTCTTGTTCGGATGTGAGATTGGCATTAATGGCTAAGGTTTTTCCTAGTTCAATTTCCACAATTTTACTATTTCCAACAGAGGTAATAGGTATTATACGATCATGCGTATCTTTAAGAGGATCTTCTTCTAATTGACTATCAAATGCTGCTTTTATCGTATGACATTGTGTGTGGGATGTGAGTTCAGTATGATTAATGAAATTATTAATGGCATCGTCTTCTATTTGGTCTTTGAAATCAAGTGCCTCTTGTATAGTTAATGGAGATCTAATGTTATCAGTAAGATATGATACAAGGTGCCTATTAGTTTTGACTATTGTGACACTTGGCTGTGCTGGCGGATATAGAACTAAGTTCTTGATATCTGCTCCTCTGGTTATGATCATATTTCCTTGCCGATAGCTAATATAGGCATCGACAGTGGCAAGCTAAGGTCTACCTAAAATCAATGGATGTCCATCAAGTCGGGTTTTGGGATTTATTATCAGAAAATCAGCTGGATATTCCCAGCAGTCAACAGATACCATGACATCATGTAGTGTACCCTCTTGCCTAACCATAGATCGGTCAGCCAATTCTAACAAGGTAGAGGTGGGTTCTACAGATGTAATGCCTAACTTGTGGCAAGTAGTGGCTGTTAAGATATTGATTGCAGCTCCTAGATCAACTAAGGCATTCAAAAGTGTCTGACCATAAATTTGCACAGTTACTGTTGGATTTCCTGGGTCTTCATATTTAATGGGTGTTTCTTTTCCTAATAATAAGTCAGATAGAGTGCCGACTACTTGGACTCTTGGATTATTTGTTATATTCCTCCTTGGTTTCTTTATGCACAATTATTTGATAGTTTTTGCATATATCGGGATGTGTTGAATGGCTTGGAGGAATGGAATTTTTATGTACAAATTTTGTAATTCTCCCAAAATGTCAAAATCAGGATGTTGTATAGGTCGGGGTATGACTAATCATTCTGGGAACGGTGGAGAGTATGTGGTTGCTCGATTATGAGTTTGTTGTTTATTCACATCCTTTTCTTGTGAAAGATGTTCTCTCCGTAACTGATTTTCAACCTCAACTGTCTTATCTCCCTCGGTTTCAATAATTCGGCCAGATCTTAACTGAAGATCATTACAATCCCTCAGATCGGCTCCTACTTCTGGTGTTTCTATGATTTGGACAAACTGGATCGGTGTGTTATTTGGATTGGGGTTGGGTTGGGCTAGGAGTTGCGGTCTCAGATTAGACTGGGGATTTTGTTGTAAGGCTGGCAGTGTAGGTTGAGGGAGCATAATGGTTCCGACTGGCTGATGCATTGGTCTTTGCCAGGCTGAACTTTTTGAAGTAGGGGGAGTCCATTGTGGTGAGTATGCGTTACTTTACCAATATGGTGGGGTATAAGGAAGATTCGGCCAACCAGGTTGACTTGCCTGATTCAGCAACAGAGTTGAGGAAGGAAACGACTATGGTGACCAGTTTGGAAATAGGGGTTGAAATTGACTTTTCCACATATTATATTGTTGAGCATTATACTGCGGAGGCTAAAAAGAAGAAGTTGGGTCTGGAAACATACCAGATTGTCACAGCTACCACTGACGGCGTTGGTTGAGAAAATACACTGATTTTGGCTCTTCTTCTGCTTTCTTATATACTGCTTTCAATCCAGGAAGTGAGGGACAACTCTCCGTAAGTTGATCTTTTGTGCAAATGGCGCATGTTTGGACTTCATCCAGTGGACACTCGTTATGGCTATGCTTTTTCCTGCATCGGGGACAGAATATTGCCAAATTCTGACCTGCCTCCATTTGGTTCTGTTTGACTTGCATAATATCAAGTTGTGTAGTTAGTGTCCCTAGTATATTAGTTTTAAAATTTTCCAATAAATTTCCAATTTCTACACGAGTTACTTCTTCTGTCAAAATTTTATTATCTCTTACAAACTGATCATGTTCTACCGGTTTTACTCTTGCGCTACCTCTACTGCTGTCGATACATAAATCAATAATGTCACAAAACTTTCTTGATAAATATCTCCTTTTCCCATAATGTATAAGGTTTCAATCCATTGTTCCTTCATGCCCCTTATTAATGTTGCTTTTAACACATTATCAGGTAAAGGCAGTGATGCATAAGGAGATCTTTGTAGATTATACTGGAAACGTTCCACATACTACTCTAATGTTTCGTTTGGTCTAGCTATCATCTGGAATACTTCGTCCTTTAGTTCTCTAGACCTGCAATAGTCCTGATATTTTTTTAGAAAAGATTCGTTCGTTTGATCCCAATTATTTATAACCCCGCCACCTAATCCCATAAACCATCTTAAAGCAGCCCCTTTTGGTGTAGAGGGAAATAGTTTCAGTTTATGGGGGTCGGTGGTGTAATCATATCACCTACATAGTACATCAAATTCAAATAAAAATGCATTCGGGTCTTCTGATGTAAGACCGTGGAATGTAGGGATATGTTGAAGAGGGATTGCTTTCATAGGCGCATTTGCTGCAGAATCCACTATGGGGTATTGTAATATAGAGGTTTGGGTATTTGGTAGGTTTTGAGCCATTAGGTCGAATATGTGCCAATAACATTCTGGGATATCTAGGAGGGTATTCCTAGGTTGAGAGGGGATGGTTTTAACAGGAATATTTTTAATAGAACTTCCTCCATCTGGGATAATGAGAGTGCCTAATGTTTGAGGAGATTGAGCTTCTTCAAAGATGATTTTTGCAGCACTTCCTTTGTCTGGGTTGTTCAATGGCTGAGTTGTCTCAAGAGGAGTTCTTGGTTCCTTGGTTTCCCCTGTCTCTCCTCCTCCTTCACAAAGATTACTAAAATTCCCTTCTTGAAATAGTTCTGGAGTAGAATTTTCAATTTCTTGAAAGTCTTGCTCTTTAGTTTGAATATGCACCTCAGTAAAGGCTACAGATGGTGATCCTGTGGCCTGAAGGGAATGAGTAGGTTGTTTAGAAATAACTTTCTTGGGTCCTACTGAGGGCTGAGATTTTTCTTTCATGAAGATTTTTTCTATGAAGGTTGGTCCGCCAAGGGTCACCAGCCCCTTAGCTTTTTATGGCTTGGGTAGAGGTTTCGAATTCTTTTCTGGCTTGTTCTGCTTAGTCATGCAGACAAATTAACTACTAAATTCTATCCAAAGAAAATAGTAGCAAATATGTACGAAAGCAGGCAGAGGAGCAGGGCTGTTACATGCTCCACACGTAGGTTCTTACCTTTCGTTTTCAAAACCTAATTCTTCCCTAGCAGGTTCGTACACTACTCTGAAAAAAATAACAAATGGGTACACTATTTTCCCGACAACGATGCCAAAATGTGGAGTTATAAAAAGGGTCTCTTTCACCTCTTATTACCTCACATTAATATGTCAATTCGGGAACGTTTTGTTATTTCAAAGAGTGTCTCAGTCTGAGGCTATCATTTTTCAGAGTAATGCTAGTAGCACAGTGTTTGAAAATACAAGAGTAAACAGATGCTTGTTTATAGTTGACTACTTCAAAAGATTAAACCACACATTCAGAAAACTAAGCAATTTATCAGTCAAGGGTTCAGTAGAAATAACCCATCCCTTTGGAAACTGATGGAAAAGGGAAACAAAAAACAAATCGTGGATCTGGGAGCCGGACAGTAGATGTCAATGCTCACTACAGCCTGATATTTTTCTTCACACCAAAATAACAAATGACAAGAAATGAAACGATAGATAAGAAATGGAACAAAAATTAAGAAATAGAACAACAAATCTGAAATGGAACAGCAAACCGAAAATGGAACAACAAACCTGAAATGGAACAACAGTTGAGAAATAGAATAGCAACTAAGTCTAACAAGCAGTAACACCTTAGTCTATAAAATCGAATGCACTAATCGTAATCTACAGGCATCAAACGACAATCCTTCACTCTTAAGGGCAGATTGAATAACACACCAAAATGGAACAACACTGACTAATGATGAATTATAGAACAATGCTTAAAAACCATATATAGACACAGGACACTTAAATAGTAATCTGATCCAGTTATCACCTCAGTTAGAAAGAGTATGAATGCATTTCAAAATAGAACAACATTGTTTGTAAATCCAACAATCGCAAAGAACATAACTTCCAAGATGAATTCCGTAATGTTAATAAATAAGTGCATAGCACAAAGGCTCTGTAATTAAATAGCAACAATATTCTGTAAATATTGTCAGTATTATATCAACACCTAAAGGAACAGTGATACGATGCAGAGTCAATACAATAGTTCTGCCTTTAGAAACCTTAATAAATCAATCATAACAGAGCCTGTGATGCAAACTTGCAAAACACATCAGATTACCAAATAACGTCGATAAGCAAACCACGCATAAACCAAACATAATGGTACAGGAGCAAGTTTCCTCTAGGGTCGGGCCCTTAGCCTCCAGGGGTACACCACTTGAAGTTATTCCAGACTCAAAGATGAAATAGTAAACAAGTTTGTATTAATGCATAAATTGAAATTGCAATAGATCAGTTCTTAACGAGATTCGATGATCAAATTTTTGATCTTAAAGGAAATTACGTAGAACATAACAACATCTCCCGTGATCTAGTAGTGTTGCCCCTTTTATAAGGGTGAAGGCAGAGATATATAAGTGCAGAAATAGATAAAATAGCGATCCCTCAGGATTAAGGATCCTGAGGGATTCGCCGAACCGTTAGTCCACAGTCATCTCTTTTCTTTCCTGCATTGATTTGATATCTCCACTTCCTTTCTAGGGCTGATTCGCTTTGATTTACTTTGCCTTGTTTGCATACGGTCTCCTGTCAAAGGGAAAATGGTTAACCCATCTTTCTCCTTTCCTTTGGAATGGCAAGTTCTCGTTTTTCCTTCTTCCTGCATAAGGAGATGACAATTGTCAGTTTTTTCGTCTTGCGTATTAATCTCACATATTTTATTACAATTCTTTATCGTTTTATGAGTTGATGATGCAAAAAGGTTTGTAAGTTATAATGAAAAGATGCTGAAATAATTATCAAAAACATACATTTTTTTGGTACTCCACACAGGTCACAAGGCAGTCTCTCGATTGAGGACTACGTACATATATATTGCTCGGGACATCCAGAAAAGATGGAATTCAAATTCCAATCAAACATGTGGAGAGTTTATCATTCAGGATAATGATGTTCACTATAGCCAGAGTGAACAGATCAACTTCTTTGCACCAAGCATCATGGCTAGCCATGAGCTTGGTGTTCGATTATCTCACCATAATATTTGACTAGTGTACTCCTCTTCTAGCCAACCTGAAAAGCTAGCCTACATATATCAAGAGACGGCAGACCAAAAAACTCAGATATGGAACCATTTTGTGCTATTTCTTCTTTGAGAGGGTCCCTGCACTTCGTCCTAGAGTACTGGTTTCAATCAGCACCCCACGAGATCAACGAATGGGTAGGTGGGCTGACTTGATTAAATTTCTAGGGGGTGGGGATGTCCAACGAACTGCATTCGACGATGACTTCTTCTCCTGGTGGGAGCAATATATCATCGCCATATATGACTAACCTTATGCTCGGTTGGACTACTGAGGAGACCCCAATCTAGTATTAGCACCGACGACAGCATGGGGTGACATAGGTAAGTGTTTTTATTTTTATAAATTTTTTCAATATAATAATGAATTTTGAAAAAATATTTTTGATAGGATTCAAATGACTAATATGATGATCATGTTCTAGATATTGGGTCGGTGCGACCATATGGGTTCCCATGGCAATGACGTTGTGGTCGAGGGGCCGAAGAGGCAACTGCAGATACAGAGCGACTTCTACACACAGTTCAGCGGCACATGGTGAGACTAACTCACCGAGTACTGATGGAAACCGTAGAGGATCTCCTTGTAGATATGCAGCGTCATGTGGTTGGCATGCCACAAGTCTGTGTTCGCACTCTTAGGCATGTGGCCAATGTAATAGTTGCCTACTTCGCCACTCATCCTAAGCCGAGGCATTAGATGTACTGGACATGATTATGGGCATTTGAGTCCCAATTTTGTATATTATTTTGGACACACCTATGTATACTCGAGATGTTTTATGATATATATATATAGTTTGACTTCTTGATGTTGACTTTTATTATGATGAATGATTGATATGTCAGTCTAATACTTGATTAGCAATAGAATCAGCTAACCAATTATGAGATCTTGGAATATGCAAATAATTAATGTAAGTAAATGATATTTGCAACAACCTCACCTTTAAATACTGGCGGTATAAATATAAACAGGGATCCCTCACTCGATAAGTGTTATTCAATTGTGATACTATCAATATAAATCAATATAAACTACCAACGAATCGACTTTATAAGAAATTGCTTCGGATAGTAAATTAATGATGGCAGTATACTCAGCCACATTATTTGATGTAGGACCAATGCATACTCCCCTTGACAGCATCAACTGAACAGTTGGGTAGTAGAGTACCCAAGTTGTGGAAGCAAGATTCCGAGTGTGCCGACTAGCACCATCAATGAAACCAAAATAGACTAAGTCATTCATCAACACCTGGCACAACAGACCAAAAGTGTCGATATCAAAAACTCTCGATGAGGTATGTACAATTAGACAGAATTTACAAAGAATTTAATGCTTAACTGCTACTTAAAAAAAGTACTTCTTGAGGTAGAGCCCGTTTCGGGGCTCCGCCAACTTGTTTCCTTCAAAATCGATTAACTCATATGCCCCTTTTTCTAAAACTCATTTAATTATGAAGTGACTGTACCACATAGGCTTGAACTTCCCTGCCCCCAAGGCATGCTTATCTTGGTCATAGATGAAGACAAGGCCACCTTCAGAAAAGACTCGAGGATGGACAAATTCATCATACTAAGTTTTAACCCTTTTCTTATGAGCCTCATTAATTGTGGCGACATCTCAACACTGCTGATGGAGATGTTCCAAATGAAGGAGGTGCTCTTTGAGACTAGAAGTCTCTGGAAGGATCTCAACAGCTAACTTAAGAGATGAAATTTCACATTCAATAGGAAAGATAGACTCCATCCCATAAACTAACTGAAAAGGTGTAAAACCTGTAGCAGTCTTTACGGAGGTTTGGTATGCCCAAAGAGCCTGATACAACATAAGATTCCAATTGGACCGCTTTTTGTTGATCGTCCTTTACGGGATCATCTTAAGGGTTTTGTTCACTGCCTCGACCTGTCCATTGGCCTGAGGATAATAAGGGGACGAATGTTCCTGCCATAACCCCAATTTGTGAGCTAATTTAGACATTAGTTGATTCTGGAAATGACTACCATGGTAAGTGACAATATCTCTCAGGATACCAAACCTTAAGATAATCTAATTAAAAAGAACAATGCTGCTATCTCACTATCATTTTTATAAGTGGGCATGGCCTCAGCCTACTTACTGAAGTAGTCGAGGCCCATGATAATGTACTTCTGATTCGTTGCTGAAGGCGGATTACAAGTTTTAAAATCAATACCACACTTAGTAAAAGGACCGACAGTGACAACGGGAAAAAAAGGTGTTGGATGTGTGCGCATCTTTTGAGTATATATTTGATAGGGGTGGCAGTGTTTGACCACTTCAACACAATCTTTGAAGAGTGACGGCCAAAAATAGCCAGCACGCAAGATACGGTGGGTTGTAGCAAGCCCTGAAAGATGACCGCCACAAGCTCCACTGCGGTAGTCATTGAGCACTGACTTTGCTTCCTCTAGGGTTAAACAGTGCCGAAGGATTGAATCAACCCCTCGATGATATAATGTATCACCAATGATGACATAATTCTTGGCCGACTGACGTAATTTTCAGCATTCATCCTTAGAGAAAGTAGAGGGAAACTTCAAAGTCTAGAGATAGACAATGATATGTCCATGCCAAGGGTCAAGTGAAGAGATGAGGAATAAAGGTTTGTTGGGAAAAATTTCCTCATAAATAGTATCCTCTCCATGAGGCAGTTCGGAAATTAACTCGGAAAAAACCATGGATTTCTTAGACTTGGCGGAGAAGAACTTGAGATCAAATTCTTATAAAATGACTATCCATCAATTATATTTTCCCCCAATCACTCGCCTACTAAGGAAAAATTGAAATGGATTGACCGCTGCTAAGACAAAAGTTTTGTGAAGCAAGATACAATGATGGAGCCATTGGACAGCATGGACAGCCACCAAGGCCAACTTCTCAACAGGAGAATAGTGAAGTTCAGGACCTATTAAGCCTTGGCTCAAAAAATAATTCACATCCTCTGTAAGAGCATCGTCTTCCTAAACAAGAACCATACCTATGGTTGATTCTGCTGCAGCGTGATATAAAAGGAAGTCCCTACCATAATCCAGTGGACTCAAAAGTGGGGCAGAGGCTAATGCATTTTCCAAGGCATCGAATGACCGCTTGGCAAAGTCGCCCCATACAAATGGAACTCCTTTGTGTAGCAAACACATAAACCCTTTAGTAATCTCAACATTATTCGTTATAAACCATCTTCAGAAATTAGCCTTCCCTTGAAGACTTTGAAGTTGCCGAATTGAGGATGGGGGAGGCAACTAAATTATTGCCTCTACCTTGAAAGGATCAAACCTAATCCCTTCATTTGACACAATGAACCCTAATAATCGACCAGATGTAACCACAAAACCAAATTTTTTGGGATTCAACAAGATTTTGTAAAAACAACATTTCTCAAAAACCAATCGAAGATGAGTAGGGTGATCAGTTCTATTTCGAGAATGAGCAGCTAAATCATTCAAGTATGCTTCGACGATATGTTTAATGTCATAGAAAGCATAGGACATGGCCCACTGGAAGGTAGCTCTAGAATTTTTAAGACCAAAAGGCATCTTTCTATATGCAAAGGTACCCCAGGGACATATGAAAGTTGTCTTATGTTGATCTTTCGAACGAATAGAGATTTGATTATAACTGGAAAAACCGTCCATGAAGGAGAAAACCTCATTACCCGCACACTCCTCAATAATCTGATCAATGAACGACGTGGGGTAATTATCATTAGGACAGGCCTTGTTTAGGTCCATAAAATCAATGCATACTCGAATTTTTCCTTGCTTTTTATCTGGATTAGAAACCCAATCGGTAAGAGGAATAGGGTATATGAAACCCACCTTGAGCAGCTTCTCTACTTCAGCATTAATAGCTGTTGATTTCCTAGGATTAACCGGTCGAAGTATTTTACAAACCGGTCTGGCGTTTTCATAGATCTTGATCTCATGTTGAACTATGGATGGATCGATGCCAGGCATTTCTTCATTAGACCAAGCAAGTACATCTCGAAATTCCCTAAAATGGTTGGTGTAAACTTGAATTTCTTCAGGGGAACAATTTGCTCCGATGAAGAGATTCTCGATCACATTAGGGCTCCTAGAGATGTTTATAGATATCGTTTTTAAAATTACCGACATATTACCTTCAACACGAAAGTGTGCTGGAGCCAAAGGATTTGACACCGTACAAACATCACTAGTAAACAGTTCGGAGAATTTAGATTTTACTTCCCGCAATGGGGGAAGAAAATAGGATCAATGGTGTAAGTCTTCCCAAGGTCGATCTACACCCATCATCACTTTTAGGATTTCTTCTTTGAAAGGTAAAACCGTATCTAAGCAGCCCATAGTGGAGGTAGAATCAAGGGTCTAGGCTGGGGCCACATCACCATCTAACTCCTCATTAGAGAAAGGAGTAGAGTGGTTGTATGCATAGTTGAGGATAGACTAATATATAAGCTTTGTTGCAGACATAGGGAATGCCATTCCACCAACTTGTCCTTCAGCTAACATGGTCGTAGTTAAAGGCAATGTCCAAGGGTCTGAAAAATAATGAGTTCGGAAGAACTCTTCTCGTGAAGTCCCCTTGGATGATGAAATGACATTGATTCTAGCGATAGGAAAGGGAAAATCAAAGGTACCCATCAATGAAGAATACATCCCAACTCCTAGATTCTTAGTAGGCGGATGAGGGTTATCTACTAAAGGAACTGTAGAATCTGAAGTTGCCCTAGGATCGGCTGGACAGTAATCCAACTAATCAACCTTAATAGTTTTCCCTTCATGAGGAAAGCAAATAACATGAAACAAAGTCGAAACAATGGCATCCATTTCATATACCCAGTTCCTTCCTAACAGGAGATTGTAATCTATGTTGGCGTTAATGACTTCTACTTCGTTATTGATGACCTTGCCCCCAATAGATATGGGGAAGACCGAGATAATCCCATGTGGTTGATGAGAATGCACATCAAATTTAGTCAGCAGAGTAGGTGAAGGAACGGCCGAAGGCGATCCAATAGCCTTCTAGCATGACATCAACATGATGCACGTGGAAGCTCCTTCATCAATAATGATATGAAAAATGTTGATTTTCCAGTATGTAGACTTTATTTGGAAAGCCATGTGATGAGGGAGTCGATTTTTGACATTTAACATGTCAAAAGTGAGCACTAAAGAGTTATTTGGATCAACTGCCCCTATCACTGAAAGCAAAGAACTTCGTTGAGTTGGACATAGAACCTATAAAGCGGACATAGCACATGGACTCTGAACCAGATCCTCAGCAATGGAGTAATTATGGGTGGCCCTAGCATATGGATTAATAATCACGTGTTTAGTGGAACCTTTCAGTATCTGTGGTATAATCTCGACAGGGGGTCGCTCAATATGAAGGTCGGTATTTTTGGGAGTAGCTTTGACCTTGGAAGTTTCTGCTTCACCATAATCATGTGATCGAGTTGCCACATGCACATTAGAACCCATCATGAAAACATTTGATGCTTTTTCCCCTTCCTGGTTGCCCCCAGTAGAGGTACCAGGGTTTGTATTCGTGCGAGCAAGCAATTGTTGCCCTTGGAGAAAAGGGTTGGTTACCGAGAGCTAGAAGTTCCTTGCCACCCTAACAAGCACTGAGCGTCTTGAATCTTTAGGTAGAGATGAGTTAAATCGTCTCCACTGCATAACTTGCATGGAAACTTAACTTTCTTTCTAGACTCATTTCCACCACCACCAACATTATTGTTGGATTTATTTGCATCAATTTTCCCATCTTGACTCTTTTTCTTACCTCATCCTTTTTTTTTCCCATTAGAATTTTGATTTCCTTTGGGATTGGTAGATTGGATGGCATTAATCGAAGAGGGTTGGGAAGACGAAGGATTAGATGATGTGACCTCGTTGTTAGGAGTAGTTTGTAAAGACAATTGTTGTTGCTGGCTCAACAGGTTCACCACATTTGCATCTACCGATCCAACGATACCATCCACATGGGGACCTGGCTTCAACTTGTCTATATCAACCTTAGTCCTTGGAGCATCAGGCAAGACTTTTTGTAGAATCCCAGGTTAACAATAAATCAATTATAATTGTTAGGCCCTAAAAATAGCTTGCTCCTCAAAATAGACATTTGACAGGGAGACATCCTTAGAGATCTCAGGTTGTAAAGATTTCGAAAACCATTCGAGACGGTATTATGGAGGAATTTTAGCTTTAATGTGCCTCTTTCTCTGTCTCCATTCTTGAATGTGATCAGAAATGTGAGTTGTCATATCTTGATGAAAATTTGCTAGAAGTTCAGTTCCGGCATCATAACGGATGGGAAACTGGAAATGATTTAAGAAAATATTAGCTAAGTCGGTGAAAGATGTAAAGCTACCCTGTGGAAACACTATATACCACTTGGCCACATTACCAGTCAAGGTACGTTGAAAAAGTCTCAACCTAATCGAGTCATCAATAAGGGAGTTTGATGAGAACCACAAATGGAATGTGGTTACATGGTCGCCCAGATCTTCAGCACCCTTTCCCTCAAAATTTGGAATGTCAGAAGGGAGTTTGCTTGCGACCGAAGGCTAGGTGAGATTGTATTTGGTTGTATCATTTGTTAATTTCGTGAGATTTGGCAAGTTCAATGTTGCCAGAAAAGGAAGCCTAGGAGGACCTTGGGGATTCCACCGAGATAGGGCAGAGCTCCCAAAGTTCTGAAAAGATTGGCCTGGATTTTGAAAGGCACCAGGCTGGCCAAAGTAACCAGTAGAACCATCTAAACCAAAAGGAAAACCTTGTGATCCAGCAAAACTTAGAATATGACCAACTCGAGCCGAAAAACCTCCATAACCAGTGAAGCTCCCTCCTAGAGGATTATAAGGAGTCGATAACCCCTGATAAGGGTTACAATCAGAAGCTAAGGGAGGAATACTTCGAAATGAACTAACTGTGCAGTATGGCCTATTACCTTGTTGGCCGAAAAATGGATTCCCAGTTCGATGCCACTAATTGTAGGGTTAGTCTAGCCTTGAAAAGGATTGTTCCTTTTTCCTGTAGAAGAAAAAGGCATAGATCCTATCATCAGGTTGGAATGTGGTATATGACCACTTCCAAAAGGAAAACACTGAAATGAAGCCGACCCACCCATCATGGATGTGGAGGCACTAAATGGAATTGACATAATACTTTGTGAATGGGTGTGAAATGGGAAAAATCCAGAAATAAAAGCATTGGCTTGGGAATTTCCACCCGTAGAAGCAATGGAGGTAGACCCAACTAAGGATGTGCTAGCAAAAGACCCAAATAAAGTTGCAAAGGGGATGGAAATAGTTCCTCCCCCTTGTACTGATGTTGGATTCTGCATAGTTGTAGCACCTGTGGTAGAAGTCATGCTTCTAGTAGTGGCCATCGATGGTAAGTGCGTAATATGACCTGGACTTGACAGCTTATGTGTCGAAGTCCCAACGTATTGTAATACTTCTAGATAGTTAGATGGTAGGGGAGAATTAGGAGTCGCTAACGACTCTGGGAGTTCTTCTACCTCGATGTTATCTTCCGGTTGAAAAAGAACTCAAGAAAGAACTGGGGTGTTCCTCTCTAGTTCTGTGAAAGTACCAGGACTATGCTGAACACTAATGTCCTTGAGAGGAGGATCAATCCCTGATGCGTCAGCTGCCACGAGATGAAATCCACTGGCAGTATTACCTCTGCGCCTTCTACGAGAAGGTTCTAAACTTTGTGGTGAAAGGCCGCGAAGTCTTTGAGACTGTCTAGGTGATCGGTCAGCCACTTTGAATTTTTTATTAAGATCTAACTAAAGACTCAAGAAAAAATGAACGCTAGGCCAACTAAGAGCACAGAGCACACACTAAAAAGTACCTAAAATATGTCAGCCAGTCAAACAACTTTTGAGTATTTCCATTCCAGGTGATGAGGACTAAACGCCAAAATACAAGAATGTGAAGTAAGAGGCCTTCCGAAGATAGTCTAGGATAATGATGGCCCAGACCTACTAGCGAAGGTAACAGAGGAAGTTACACTGACCTCCTAACAATAGCTTGCGCTGGTGCAAGCCCCAAAGCTTTGCAAGGTTTCCCTCCAATAGTACCATTGAGAGTGATACAACGTTGATCTCAGGTGCCACGAGATTCCCGTCTACGGCCACCTATGTAGATCCCTAGGAGAAGCAACTAAAGTTACCAACTCATGTCAGAAGCTAGGCAGAATAGTCTTGAGGTAAGATCTGACAAGTAGGAGAGGGGATATCTCTCTTCCTTATCTTCAAAAACCCTCGTGCTTAACTCCCAGATCCAGAGCTTTCCTGGTCTCCCTAATGCTATTGGATTTGTACTCACTATTCAAACTCCTATATTTCACAGTTTAAATGGCCTTGGAGAGTTTTCTCTCCACTCGCCTAATCCAAGCCCTAAAATATCCTAAAATTTGTTGGTGTGCCTAACTTAAAAATTATAAAAAAGTTTTAGTGTATTTTAATTAGCGCTTGTTTTAAATGGGTTGTTCTTTAAGTCAAGGGATAAGAAGAAATGAAACTTGTGGTGTTTTTATGCAAAAGAAATTCATAAAAAACAAACTATATGAAAATGCACTTGTTTTGTTCTTCGATGAAAGAAATTTCTACTAGGTTCAGAGGAACTTCAAAGAAAGAAACAAAATTTTCTTTTCTTTTCTTTTACTCAAGCTTCACACTCACAAAAATTAACAAAACTATGGATGCCCTAAAAAGATTCACAAATCTATCCTAATGCAATGAGTACATGCTCATGCAAAACTTATGACTACTCTAAATCAAGAAATGAAAGTAACTTGTTTATCAATTTTAATTTGCCACTTAAGATGTTTAGATAGAATATAACTTGCTAATGCTCATTTTCATCCAAACACAAAAAGCAAGTTCGAAGACACAAAAATGCAGTTTCACTCAGAAAAAGAAACTAAATGAAAACAATGTTCAAGAAATCCAAGCCAAGTTTTCAAGAAGTTTTCCTAAAAAGCAAAAACAAAAACGACTTTTCAAAAATGCTCTAAACAAGACTGAAACTTTATGATCGAAGAATTGCCTCAAAACACTTTGTAAGTTGACAACATAAAACAAGTGAAAATTCAACAAAGAATGTGTTTCAAGATGCTCTTAACAATCAAAAAGCAGCAACAAGAGGTTGGAAATAAAGATCAAAAGATCAAAAAGACAACTTTCAAGAAAGTGTGAATACACAACTTGCAGAAAGTAAGAAAAATTGATGGTCATAAAGATGTAGTTTTAACATGCACACAAAAAGTCACCAAAATAAGACTTGACATAAAGATTGAGATCAATCTTTCTGCCATGGAAGACCAGAGTAGGAAGAAATCTTGCGCACTTAAACAAAAAAGATGACGCTTGCAACAAAACAAAACAAGACCAACATTTCCCAAAACCGGAGAGAGTTCAAAATCATGTACTTGCTGTAAAAATCAAGATTGACACAGAAAATTAATTGTTTAGGACTGATTCATACCAGCATTTAGATCTTCACAAACAAAAATATATGAAAAATCTTGAAAATTTTAAGGTATACATGGATGTATTGATGTACATCTGCATGTATACACTATTCAACCTAAGGAAACCTACGTACATGGAGGTTCACTTAAGGGAACTTGTGTATATATGCTTCTGTAAACTGGAAAAACAACGTGTATAAAATATCACAAGAAAAAACAAAAAACAGTCTAAAGAAACTAATCGAACTTACGATTCAAGTTCCTAGAGGAACAGACTACACAGTGACAACAAGCAAATAAAAAGTTGAGCCCTCATTGGCTTGAACAAACCCAAACTAGGAACAACAATACTATTGTCCCCAGTGGAGTTGCCAATTCTGTTAAGGGGTAAATTCCCCTAGGGTCTTGGGTTGATACCCTAGCAGATTGGAGGTTATCTACAAAGAAAACACACATTCCACACATCCATGATTCTAATATAAACAAACTACGCGAAAAGGGGTGCACCTAGGGGTCCTTCAACCTGCAAAATAAGCAATTCCAGGAAGTACAACGGTATATTGACCAAGCATCATTAAGAAACCATCTTCATATCATATTGAAAGGTATTTAGTTATACAATTAAAACAACCATTCATATGTGAATCATAACATTGACACCGTAAACATGAAGAAGCTTTATATCACGAACGAGACAAGTGTTTCTTTTATTATAGATAACTAAAGTACAGAAAGGAATGATTTCACTTGAGTCTTCCTTTCACAGTCTCCAAGCAGAACCATCCTCCGGATTCATCCAATCTCAAGCCTTCAACAAATGCCTTCCATGACTTACTCCAAGATATCTCAAGTAGTAGAAGGACATCATAACACAAGGAAACGAGGGTTTCCTATAATGGGGGAAGTGCAGGAAGCATAAGGATCTTTAGACCTAGTCAGGGATAATCTCAGCAGAGTGATCTTTCTCTATCTCTCCTCTTCCCTTAGGCCTTCGCATTGAAGCCTTTTATACTTCTCCCAAAGTAGTTTTTTAGGTGGGAATTCATTGGGAATAGTTGGGCCATGGGCACTAATAGGTAATCAATAGGTAAAACCCATGATATCTGCCCGAAATTAAGGATTTTTAATTTTTTAAGTTTTTTAAGACATATACGCGGGTTGGGTATACACATACCCGCGTACACATGCGTTTAGCTCAGGGAAATGTCGTGTATGCGGAGTAAAACACTGTTTTTTTTAATATTTGGACCAGGTTTGGAAGGAGGAGTTACCCTAGGCCATGAGTGTAACATCACAAACATCAAGAGTCAGATTTGGAGCTATAACAACAGTGCGACCATATGTTTTATAGCATGTCTCTTGGCATAACTGCAAGAATAATTCAAGACTAATATCTCTATCCTATCTAAACTTATATCGCTAAACCTTCGTTTTGCTATTTAGAAAGAAAAAGGATAAGGTTCCAATTAATCTCGGGTTATGTTCTACATTAATCTATCAATTTACTTGGAGTTTGATCATGATCTCCTGCGCTTATCTTAGCAAACAGTTTTGAGGGGATTGGAAGGAATCCATGAGGGAGCCATCCTTTATCCATCCACACCCTTCCCTACTGATGTGGAACTCTGGAACCTTGCAAACATTGGATACAACTACATAAATCTGGATTAGCGACGGAAACAGACTGATTCGGTACGCAATTGTAAGCTTTAATAAAGTAATAGGGTATAAAGTTAAATATGAACAAGAAGACATATTATTGCATATCTTCATCAAAACTTGGTGGATATGGGTTTATTTAGGTGGTAAATATATAGGAAAATAGAGGATCATTAGGAAAAAAGAAAGTCATGGTAGGACAATCTTCAGACTCTACACGCTCTTCTACATTTTTGAAGCTGGTCATGAAAGTAGTTTCCTATGGATTGCAACAACAAAAAAGTCCAAGAAAGCATGGGATACCATATAGAAAACATACCAAAGAATGCAAAAAGTGATGCAAACAAAACTACAAATGATAAGAAGCGATTTCGAGACAATTTATATGAAAAAGTCTGAGAATGTTGACTCATTTTTTACACAATTAATTGGATTAGTTTCTCAAATCTGGTCTCACAGTGAGATGCTTGAGGATAGGATAATAGTTGAGAAAATTTTGAGAAGTCTGCTAGCAATATTTGATGCCATTTGTGTGGCCATAGAAGAGACAAAGGATCTCTCACTGTTTTGGATGGATGAGATTCATGCGTCACTTATTTATCATTAACATAGACTAAATAGAGAATCAAACTCTTCATTGGACCATACCTTCAAGACACACATTTCATTTGGTCAAGGTAGACATAGAGGAAGATCAAACACTAGAAAAAGTGGAAGAATCCAACACAGAGGTGGAGGACGCAACTGTTCAAGCTCAAGTTGAAGGGAGAACAATCAAAATTTAAGCCAAGTCCTAAGCCAGAAATATGCACAAGGTCAGAGGTATGATAAATCTCAAGTTCAATATAATTATTGTAAGAATTATGGTCATTATGAAAATGAATGTAGAAATAAGAAAGATGATATAACTAACAAACCAACTGAAAATTTCACAAAAAAGAAAAACAAAATCGGGATAACATGTTTATAGCTTCTAATGTAGCATAAGAAAAACATCAGGATGTATGGTTTCTAGATTCAGGGTGTAGCAACCACATGATAGGGAACATAGAAATGTCTTCCAATATAGATGGAAAGTGAAATATGAAGTGACATTAGGTACTAATAGCAAAGCCTCTGTCACGCAAAAATGTAGATTAAATATTCTAACAAATAAGGGGGAGAAGAAGTACATTTTAGATGTTTACTTTGTCCCTGGCTTGAAGCATAACCTCATAAGAATTTGACAACTCATGCAAAAGGGCTACAATCTCTTTTTTTAAAATGATGAGTGCACAATTTTGGATAAGTCTCCAAGTAGATAGTTGAATTCAAAAGTTTAGATGACAAGAAATAGAATGTTTCTCCTATACATAAAACTAGATTTTAAGGAAGAAGGTGTGCAAGAACAACTGCCAATGAATTCCCAAGAGGATTGAAGAAAGTTGCAACTGTCACATAAGTAAACTTTCTGGCAGTGGTCAAAGATTAAAACTGGTTATGGCATTTGAGATTTGATCACCTTAATTCTGGAGGTTCAAATTTGCTACATAGGAAAGGCATTGTGAATGGATTTCCAGTCATAGAAAAACCGGGTAGCGTATGTTAAGGATGCATCCTGGGCACACAACATAGAGATGCATTTCCAATAGGAAATTCAATAAGGGTGTTAGTGCTCAAATCTACCTTAGGCTGAAATAAGGTAAAACTCAAGGCTACATCAAACCCCGCTCAGCCTCGTGGCTAGCCCTACGAGGACCGGAGAGGGCTCTCTCTGGGTCAATCTCGGCAAAAGGTAATTGATGAGGCTCGAGATTACTAAATTTGCAACTGATGTTAGGCTAGGTATTAAGTGCAGGGGTTTGATTTGATTTGGGTTTTTAGGGGTTTTTGTGTTGAAACAAGGAAAGGCAAATTTGGGCTTGGGGATAAGGCACAGTTTTTGTAGAGGTCTATTTGGGGCAAGGTAGGCGATCGTCTTGATGCTTTCAAAGGGAATGAATGGGTATATCAGACTGGTGAGGAGCTAAGGAGAGCAAGAAACTTTCAAGGATTCTCCTTAAACAGATGAAAACATGGAAAATTAAACAAACTTAAAGGTAGAGCATAACCATCGATGGATTCTACCTTAACACTTCATTTGTTCAATTGCAGTAGATGAAAGAAGGAAAATGATACACATAACAACTTACAATTACTGAAAGAAGCACACCATCAAAACATAAAGCCACATGGATCCCAAATAGTGTTGCAAAACCCAGGTCTTTCCTTAGCCAAAAATGCAGAGAAAATATGTACAATAGTATGCCAAAGCAATCCCAAGTGTCCAGCCTCTCCAACCCCCGAAAATGATTGAGAAATTACATCATATATACCATCCCAACCCCTTTCCATTCCTTTAGGGGTCAAATTCCTCCTTCTAGGAGCAGCTTGAACTAATTCCAAACATAGAGCTGAAAACTAGGCATCCAAACAACCTATCTCTAAAAGAAGGGAAACTGATTCATTACATTAAATTTTTGCTATTTTGTGAATGAATCGTCTAGAATAGGTAAATAAGTGCCAAAGTTACATCAGATTACATCAAGCTGAGTAACAAATCACATCAAGAGGTGAAACTAGTCATAACTGGCCGAAATTCTGAGCTGGAAGGTGAAAATTTGACCAAAAATCTCTACGTGTCGCGCCCCTGAGCTCTATGCATCACGCGCATTTCAGCCTACTTTTGCGGCACTTCCTGAAATCAAAATAACGCTCACAATAGCTGGTTGGAAAGCCCTGGATGTTTTCTATCTAGCCCAAGTGGAATTTCCCAATTTGGAGCTCATTTTCCCATTCAAATTGTCATTCTCCCAGAAGTACTTCCTGCTGGTGCAAAAGGTGGCAGAAAGGTGATTTTCATGGTGATTTTGGCCCTTTTGATAATCCAGAACTTGATGAAATTCGTTGGCCATACTAGAGCATGCATAACTTACAATGAAAAATCCAAAACTGTAAAGTTTTCCTCCAGCAAGTGTCCCAATCATAAGCGCCCGCGTCGACGCGCTATGCGTTGAGTTAAAAAACCACTTTTTAAGGCAAAATTTTTCAAAATGAAAAAAATTTCTCCAAATTTTCTCGAATTTGGGCTGAAGGTGCCTCATCAAGTGCCATGCTTAGGCAAAGAAGCTTTGGCCAAGATTCAGAGTCGATCTTGCATTTTACGCCGTTTTAGTGCCCTCCTAGTGTATGCAGTTCAGTGGTGCAATCTCTGTCTTGGTTGTATGATGTGTCGGTGTCTGCCTCCATGGGGTTGAAAGTCTATGCCAAGTGTATGTTTGGTTTGTTGAGAATGAAAAATGAGAACCTGGTGTCTTGTTTCAATGCTAAATGTGTGCCAAAGGGAAATGAGAGACTGCTAGGATAGGGTATAATATATGGACTAGGGTTTGTGTTTGGGACTTTGTAAAATAGAAATTGGGGGTATGGGATCATATGATAGGATTATGAGGGGATTAATGAGGAAGTTTGATGAGTTACTTTGGGAATGGGGGACAGCGGGAAGTGAGGAAAAGAGTAGACCTTGGTGACAACACTGTTTTCAAAACCCTAAGCAATGTTTCTTATTGGAAAAAGGGAGGTTTTTCAAAGTCTTGTTTCAATGGGCATGAGCCATGAACCCACCACATTCACCATCAAAAACTAAGAAAAAGCAATGGAGGTGAGCCTACCTGGAAAATTGATGTGGAGATTGGGTGATTTGATGAGTTTTCAAACCATTTTCGGGCTCCCAACTGTGTGCGTTACGCTCATCACCCAGTGCACCGTGCACTCCCAATGCACCGTGCACTCCCAATCCACCGTGCGCATGAAAATTTACACTGGCCAATCGAGCCGAGTGCGCCGTGCGCACCCAATTCGTCGTGCGCCTTTCTATATGGGTCGCGCGCACCCAATGTGTAGCGTGCTACATGGTGAGTTTTGCAGGAGGATTTTGGAGGCCTTCCAGGTGTCAAAATCAGGTGTAGAATAGCTAGTTGTAAATATATTTGAGTCTACTTTCCAAACCAATCAGAATTTTTCAATTTGGAGTTCATTTTCCTTGTCAAAAATCAAATCTCCCAATACTGGTCAAAATGTGCCAAATGAGGCTTCCTCAAGGAAGGGTGCTGTTGCGCTCAACTTTTGAATGACTTCCTCAACTCAAAATTGAGCTCATGATAGTTCATTAGAAATATAATTTTGTCTAGTTATCTTTTGACTCATCAAAAAAGTTATTTGGCCAACCAAGCTAGGAGAAAACCTGATTTTCCCAAGGTCACTTCAGAGGTGAATCAATTCTCCCGAGGTGATTGTATTTTTGACATTTATCTAAAACCATGACACCTGTGTAAAAAGTGAAGGAGGTGTTTATTCCTTGCCCTGTTGTGGATAAAAACCTCTCTTAGTTTTTGAAAATTCATCTTTGATTTCTCTAGAACATCTTTTGAGTGAAACTTATCCCTATGTGTGAAACAAGGGATTTTGTCGAAATGAAGCGAAATGAAGGGGATAAGTGGCTTCTAAATTCTTAGGGAAATTTTTGGAAGTAGGGAGGGATGTTAGGAAGCGGGGGAAAGTGGAATCTCAGAGATCGAGTGAGGGGAAGGGGTCCAAAATGGAAGAACACAGGCCTAGCCTAGAAAATTCCCAAGTTGTGGCAAAAAACTAGGGTTTGTGCAAAAATGAGGAATTTGGGGGATATTAGTGATGGGAAGTGTTTAATAAGGTACATTAATGATAGGGGAAAGTTTATGAACATTAGGATACAATTTTGGCTAATGATTTGACCATTCAAGAGAAATTGCCTTCAAAACCTTAGGAGAGGGAAATGAACCTTGCCTAGGGGGAACTGAGGCATGAACAAGGTGTAAAATGACCCAATGGAACCTGACATGATGATAACAACCTTCTGAATGTTGGTAGACTCGGTTGAATAGTGACATAGACTGACATTTGGGCAACTTTGAAAGGAGTGAAAGCAAACCCTAGACCTAATGCCTAGTGAC
>APFE031629685.1:0-14360 GCA_000404065.3 Pinus taeda | reverse complement strand
TTTTGCTTGAAGACTCACTGAAATGACAAAATTTGATTTTGACACCTTAAAATCACTTGTAAGAGCATGTTTGATCACTGGAGGAAGGCTGCAAAGACTGAAACTAACAAAGGGAAAAGGCACCATTGGATATTTTCCATTTAGACTTATGTGGACTAATGCAGACACCATCAATTGGTGGAAACTATTGCTTTCTAACTTCCATAGATGATTATACGAGGAAGACATGGGTCCACTTCTTAAAACATATAAGTGACATGTTTGATAGCTTATGACAATACAAATCTCTTGTTGAGAAGCAAAGCGGACACTACATTAATGTTTTAAGGACTAAAAAAGGTGTGGAATACATTTTAAATGACTTCCTATGTTTTTGCACGGAGCATGAAATTCACAAGAAATTTACAAAAAGTTATACAACTTAGGATAATATTGTAGAAGAAAGGAAAAATAGAACCATTATTGAAATGGAAAGGATTATGCTGATAGAAAATCATTTTCCAAATGATTCTTGGGCTGAATTTGTCATTTGTGAAACATATATCATTGATAGGTTTCCAGCTAAAAGTGTCAAGAATATGGTTGGAGTGGAAGAAATCATAATGTCACTCACATGAGAGTGTTTACATGTATGGTTTATGCACATGCCACTGATGAACTAAGGAAGAATTTGGACAACAAGGGGGAGAAATGCATATTTGTTGAATATAGTGATGAAGCTAAGGAATACAAGCTTTACAATCGATCAACCAAGAAGGTCATAGTCAATAGAGATTTGTAGTTCATAGAAGACGAAGCATGGGATGGAAGTTTACAAAAGAAAATCAATGTAAAAACATGTATACCACATGAAGATAAATAGGAATTGACCACAACAAGGGATTCCTCAATGGTGACTCGTAATATTATTCAAGCCCAACAAAGCATTCACCAAGTGACATCGTCAACAAATAATAGGACAGTGTCACGCAGTTAAGCAAGTACTACTCCAAGCACACTATAAACACTTGCATCATCATCTACCTCAAGCAAAACATCAAGTAACATGTCAAGCCCATCTTCCAAAAACACAAGAAGACAAAATTTCATAAATTTATGTGAAATTTATGAGCAAAATGAAGTTGACAGTAGCGTAGGTCTGAATTCCTTATTTGCATTATCTTTCCACGTAGATGACCCAACCCATTTTGAGGATGAAGGCAAGGAAGAAATATGGGTTCCAACAATGGATGAAGAAATAGAAGCAATAGAAAGGAATGGCACATGGGAATTAGTGTACTTTCTGCAAGGAATAGATTTCATTGGATTGAACTCGGTCTATAAGAGCAAGAGCAACACTGAGAAAGATTGAAAGACATAAAGCAAGGCTAGTTGTCAAAGGATAGAAGAAACAACATGGAAGAGATTATGTGGAGACATTTTCACTGGTCATGAGCATGGAGACAATGTATACAAAGTTGTCAATTTTCATGCAACATAAATGGAAAGCGTATCAAATGCTCATAAAATTAGTGTTCTTGAATAGAGTGTTGAAAGAGGAAGTATATGTTGTGCAACCAACTTCTTATGAGGTATAAGGCTAAGAAGACAAGTTGTATAGGTTGAATAAAGCATTGTATGGGCTGAAGCAAGCACCACATGCATGGTATAGTAGAACATATTCTTACTTGATGGACAATGGCTTTGAAAAATGTAATGGTGAGCCTACTCTCTACATCAAAGAAAGTGATGATAAGATTTTTATTGTTTTTTTATATGTATATGATTTGATTTTAATAGGGACCGATGATTTCCTCGTTTCTAATTTCAAAGAAGTCATGAAAAGTGAGTTTGAAATGACTGACTTGGGGTTGTTAAGGTATTTTTTGGGCATAGAGGTGAAGGCAACAGAAAAAAAGAATTTTTATTTCCCAAGAAATGTATGTAGTAGACATTTTGGAGAGGTTTAATATGCAGAATAACAAGCCCACACAAACTCCAATAGTCATGGGGTTGAATTTGAGTAAAGAAGATTGTAGCAGTAATGTAAATCCAATATTATACACAAATATGGTTGGCAGCTTGATGTGCTTGACAGTAACTAGGACTTATATAATTTATGTAGTGAGTTTGGTGTCAAGGTTTACAGAGAGACCAAAGGAGACACAATGGCAAGTAGCCAAAAGGATTATATGGTATGTCAATGGGACAAAATAGTATGGTATTTTGCACACTGCAACAAATGATTTTAGGCAGGTTGGTTACACTAATAGTGACTCGACAGAAAGTTTTGCCAATAGAAAGAGCACACGAGGATATGTTTTTTGTTCATGTTCGAAAGCCATTTCATGGGCCTCCAAGAAGCATCCGATAGTAACATTGTCAAAAACAGAAGATGAATATGTCATCGCAACATTAGCAATGTGTCAAATAGTTTGGATGAGAAGAATGTTGAGGGATTTATGCCATGAACAAGAGGGCACAACAACTATTTTCTACGACAACAATTCTATAATTGCACTATCAAAGAATTATGTTTTTCACAAGAGGAGAAAGGACATTGACACTAAATATCATTTTATTAGAGAATTAATTAATAATGGTGAAATTGTGTTGCATCATTATAGGTCACAGGAACAATTCGCAGACCTTTTCAAAAAGACAATGCTATGTGAAAATTTTATTTATCTTAGAGATTTTTTGCGAATTGTCAATGGGGACAATTATGTTTAAGGAGGAGAGTTAAAGAATTAATCCCAACCACCACATTAAAAGAATGACAGAAGCCATACTTGTGGTACACAAGTAAATCAACAAAGTAGACATTTACCACAGGTTGTTGATTTTGTTTGCAGGCTAAATATAGTTAACTATCAAACGACAAAATCACTATTTTCCCATCTTTTAAAGTAGCAGAAACATAATCGATTTAGAAAAGTGGTTAATTCAGAATACACTTTTTTTAAGAATATTTTTGGCACTTTAAATTTTCTTATGTATCAAGTATGAACTTTTTTTTTTAATTGTTAGTGATTTTCAAGCTAATTTTGAAAAGTGTTCATCAACATTGTTTTTTCGAGGGCTCAATTTTGACACTTTAATTTTTTAATGTATTAAGTGTGAATAATTTTTTAAAATGTTGAGTATTTTACCATTTTTGTCTTATTCATCTTCTTGCTTTTCACTCTATTATTAATTTTTTAAGGATATTCCCAACATGTTTTTTTTCTCTTTTTTTCTTTACAATGATTTTTATATTGAAAATTTTAATTTGTTTTGCAAAGTTTCAAAACAAAATAACATTAATATTTTGATGTTATGATTTTTTTATATATTTATATATAGTCTGATTAATACTTCAATATACATAAATAATTGTCAGTAAAAGATAACAATTTTAAAACACTTACAAAAAATACACATTTTGCATATAATAATAATTAAAAAGTATATATATTTTAGGAATCGTTTCACACTAAAAATTAAATATTAAATAAAAGACTTTTATGAAAATTTTGAATAAAAATTTCAAAAATAACAAATTTTATGAATTTTTATATTCAAGAGATGGCATTTCAGTGTTTTTTCCAAAAAAAAATGATTCAACGTAAACATACAATTTTAAAAAACCAATAAAAAAATACCTTAAAATAAAACTAGAATCATAAAAAGTTAAAAAATAGAAAAACACAATTAAATTAAATGTATATATATACATATATATATATATAAGAGAAAGAAACATCTCCGCCAATAGAGCACCCTACTTTAACGTTGCTGTATCTCCCCTCTCTAATGTAGCTCCCTTCGTTCCTCCCTTATTTCTCATTGCTTCCTCACTAGCTCCTAATCTCCCCCTCCAGCACACATGTCCACGTCCCTTTTCTGATTTTGGAGCTCCTCTAATCCGCGATGACTCCTCCCGTGCTCATCCAGTTGATTTCCCTTACCAATTATGTGCTCCTCCATCCGGTTGCGCTGTTCAGCGCTCCTCATCTGCTCATCCAGTTGACTTCCCCAATCGGCTTTGCGTTCCTCCATCCAATTGCACTATTCATTCTCCTTAGTCCTGCATTCTCTCTTCAATGTTGAACCATTCATCCATCAGCGCTTCCTCTTTTTCACCTGGTAACCCTATGTTTGACAACGTGTCCCCTTGTGCAATTTCTGTAAATTCCCCTTGCATTCCCCTTGATTTATCTTCATATTCAAATGTGGAATGTTTTAACAAATTTAAATCTAATAATATAAATCATAATATTAACAATAAGAATGAAACTTTTATTAATAATAATAATATTATAATACTCTTAAAAATAAATATTAAGAGGTCAATGATATAATAATAATAATAGTAATAATATATAGTGAAAAATAATATTAATAAGCATAATGAATATAAAAATGAAATAGAGAAGAGTTGTATACATAATAATAGTAGAGAAGGAGACATGACTAATGAAATAGATATTTATAATAATAATTGTAATGAAATAGATAGTAATTGCCTTAATAATAATAGTAATAATATTTTGGTACTAAATAATATTACGGTAATAATAATAATAATAATAATATAGACAAATTTAATCATTCTAAAGATCTAATTAATAATGACAATGTTTATGGGTTGAAATGTGGTGACAAGAATATTCCAATTTTAATTTCTCTTTGAATTAAAATTCGAATTTAGTCTCACTATCTGCTTGAAAATAATTAATTAATTCATTATGGATTAATTAGTTGGAGAAATTCAAGTTATAAGTCTTTTTGAAGATGTGCAGTCGTTATTCCTTAAATTAAGGAGATAAGATTGAGTTGTAATTAGTTAACTCAGTTTACTGAGTTAAGTCTAGTTAAATTAGTTCCAAATTGTTGGAGGAACTAATTGTGAGTTGAGTCAGTTAATGCATGCATGCATCGAACTAGTGTACTCGAGATAACTGAAGATTCTCTCATCAGTAACTCATGCATGTCTACTCTAAGAAAGACCAAGTTGAGATTAAAGACAGGGACAATGTAATATCAGTTTCATATTTTCTCCTATAAAGGAAACTCATGCATGCAGAAGGATTAATGCATAGGAGGATTGTGCAGTTTTACAGGGTGCGAGATCAGTGTTACACTTGGTGACAAGAGGATCACCCAAAGAAACTACAAAATGAAATAGGAGGCTTGGAGGGCAAAGGAGAAGGTTTTTGACAAGCCTTGTTTGCCTATGAGCATCCAAGAGGATTGTACTAAGAGTTGGCTAGCTGTGAGAGTTAAGGCTTTGTTTAATCTTGATGTATTTCCACCTTGTATG
The DNA here is from genome assembly GCA_000404065.3 of Pinus taeda. Lineage (NCBI taxonomy): Eukaryota > Viridiplantae > Streptophyta > Pinopsida > Pinales > Pinaceae > Pinus > Pinus taeda. The sequence goes on along the minus strand of APFE031629685.1, from coordinate 9,076 downwards.
ATAATACAAATAGTTGGGTTTTTAGCTGAGGCTTTCCCTTGAGTATTTTATGTGTTTCATTTTGATTCTTCTCTGTTATATGTGTTCTGCTTGATCTCGCTCAAATCTTTTAAGCTTCCACTAATTGATTGTAGAAGTAGATTAAAGTATTTTTCTTTGGCTATATTGCATTATTAGGTTAATCTACAGTCATAATTTCTACATGGTATCAGAGCGAAGGTTATCATAGCTATGAATAATATATGGAGAAAAGAATTCGAAGTTTGAAGTTCGGGGTTGCAAAAGCAAATCGAATTCATATCATACTTCAAATTGAGATGGGTCATTATGTGACTAATTGCCCATCGAAGAAGTCTAAGAAGGGGTCCTCAGAACGATCGAAAGGTGAGGCATTAGCCTCTCAGTTCCAAGTGGAATTTACCATCATAGCATGCATGGTGTCATCGGTGATGGGTTGCGTCTGGTAGATTGATAGTGGAGCCTCATTCCACATGACTGGCGATAAAAGTTTGTTTAGTACCTTGGAGGAGAAAGACCTCAAAATGCACATAGACATGGGTGATGACAGAAATTATAGTGTTTTAGGAGTGGGCACAATTGGTTTTCATATGGAGCATGGAGCTCCTCTCATCTTGACAAATGTGACGTATGTGCCTGGACTGAAAAAGAACTTGGTATCAGTTGTGATGTTGGAGGATAAAGGCTACGATGTTGTCTTCAGTAAAGGGAAGGCATTCGTAAGACACATAGACAGGGGTCAGACCAAGAGGATACGAATTCGGGTGAAGAATCTCTATAAACTAGAGGTAGATTATTATGCAGCATTGAGTATGAAAGAAGAATTGGTGCAAAGCCAAGACATTGGTGAGTTGTAGCAGAGGCGGATTGGCCATTTGCATCATGGGGCCTTGAAGATAATGCAACAGATATCTACAAGAATTCCCAAAGGTAAACTTGAGCAAGTTGACACATGCAAATGTTGTACCTTGGGAAAGTACACTAAGTCTTCCTTTAATTATTGAGATAGTCGAGAAAAGGCTATCTTACAGTGAGTTGATACAGATGTGTGTGGACCCTTCTCGATGACATCCACAATGAAACAAAGGTGTTATGCGATTTTCATTGATGATTTTTCTCGTAAATGTTCGATTTATTTCATGCAGAAGAAGGACCAAACCTTCTCAAAGTTTTGTGAGTTCAAATATTTGGTCAAGAAAGAGTCAGGGAAAATGATCAAGGCCTTGAGAATCGACAACAGTGGAGAATATGTCTCTTGGGAGTTTAAAGACTTTTATGCAGTGGAAGGAATTAAGCGAGAGTTGATGACACCTCATAACCCACAGGAGAATGGGGTGTCTAAGAGGAAGAAAAGAATTATTGTAGGAGCAGCATGGGCGATGGTGCATGACCAAGGCCTACCACTTCACTTGTCAGTTGAGGCATGCAACATAATGGTCTATTTGAAAAATAGAAGCCCACATCACATACCTGGGATGAAGACAACAGAGGAAGCTTTCTCCCGCAAGAGACCAATTGTGGGTCACTTCAAGATCTTTGGCTCATCGATATATTACCATGTGACAAAGGATGCACGGAAGAAGCTTGAGCTAACAACATAGTTGGGGATACTTGTGGTGTACACTCATACACCTCACAACGATCGGGTGTACTTTCCTACTAGTCAAAGGATAGTGGTTCACAAAGATCTCAAATTTGATGATCAAAAGGCCATGCGAGTTTCCGTTGAGAGGGATCTCCGACTACAAACTATGGAGGAACTAGTTTTTCTTAAGGAGAAGGAGCCTCAAACTGATGTGGAGCAGTTGCATGTAGAGGTTCCAGAAGTGGAGACATCCACTCAAGTAGAGTTTTCTAGAGATGGATAGAAGCACACAAAAGAAGCTGACAGATTGTTGCAAGGATACGAAAGAGAATGTGAGAGCACCATCTTCTCAACACAGACATAGGAGGTCACCTGAGAAGTACACTAGATACATGGCCCTTGTTGGGGAACGTGTTGAGACCAAGCCATCTTCCTTTGAGGAAGCAATGCAACAACCAATTTTGGTTGATGCTATGGTGGAGGAGTATGACTTCGTAGTTCATAAAAATGGTTGGGACATGGTTCCAGGATTGGAGAACAAGTTAGTTGTGAGTTCTCATTGGCTTTAAAAGGTAAAGAAGGCTGCTAATGGTAGTGTGGAGAAGCATAAGGCAAGATTTGTTTCCCATGGATTTTCATAGGTCGAGGGGATTGATTATGATGAATCATTTTCACCTGTCGCAAGGTACTCATCTATCAAATTAATGTTGGCACTATTAGCAGAGATGGGTTGGAAGATCCATCAGATGGATGTGAATACTTCATTCCTCAATGTCAAGATTGAGGAAGAGGTGTACATAGAGCATCCAGAAGGTTTTAAGACCCTCGATTATGAGTCGCAAGTGTGCCGACTCAAGAGAGCATTGTACGGGTTGAAGCAAGCACCTCATGCTTGTGACACCAGGATAAACAACTACTTCACCAAGTTGGGCTTCACAAAGAGTGAAGTGGGTGTGAACCTGTACAACATCGTGGTGCAAGGTAAGTTGTTGATCATCATTCTTTATGTTGATGATCTCATATTGAGTGGTGATGATCAATAGATTGTGTCTTTCAAGGAGGACCTTGCAAGAAAATTCGAGATGAAAGACATGAGTGTCATGCATTACTTGCTTGGTATGGAAGTGTGGCAGAAGGGTGGGGAGTTGTTTGTGTCTCAGGGAAAGTATGCCAATGAGATACTCAGGAGATTCCACATAGAAAAGTGCAAGTCCATGCAGACTCCTCTAGCAGGTAATTGGAGGAAGGAGGATGCTACATCAGGAGAAGTAGTAGATGCTACTGTGCACAGGCAGATTGTGGGTTCACTAATATACTTAGTGAACACACAACCATATTTGTGCTATGCGGTGAACCAGTTGATTCAAGCGATGGTTCAACCTACCAAGATTTTTTGAAAGGCGATAAAGCATGTATTGAGATACCTCAGAGGTACATCTCAGTATGGATTATGGAATACACGGATAGAGGGAGTGAAGATACAAGGCTTCACTGATACAGATTGGGCAGGGAGTCCATCCAATCAGAAGAGCACATCAGGATTGATTTTCAACCTTGGGCCAACTGCAGTTTCTTGGTACAACAAGAAACAGAGATTGGTTAAACTCAGCTCGACAGAGGTAGAATACATAGCTACAAGTCAGGCAACATGTGAGGCTATCTCGATGTGAAAAATCCTAGTTGGTTTGTTTGATCAGAGGATCGATCCAACTGTGATCTATTGTTATAATCAGAGCTATATCAAACTCTCTGAGAATCCAGTATTTCATGATAGGTCCAAGCACATCGACATCTGGTATCATCATCTCAGAGACTGTGTAGCGAGGAGGAACATGTTGTTGTACCATATTTTGACAAAGGTGTAAGATGCTGACATTTTGACAAAGGCATTGTCAAAGTGTAAATTCTAGTTCCATAGAGACAGGATGAGGGTGGCAGATAATCACTTTCTTGTTTAGAGGGAGTGTTGAAATGTGGCAACAAGAATATTCCAATTTAATTTGTCCTTGAATTAAAATTTGAACTTAGTCTCACCGACTGCTTGAAAAATAATTAATTAATTCATTATGGATTAGTTAGTTGGAGAAATTAAAGTTATAATCTTTCTAAAGTCATGCAATAGTTATCCCTTAAATTAAGGAGATAAGATTGAGTTGTATTTCAGTTGTAATTAGTTAACTCAGTTTACTGAGTTAAGTCCAGCTAAATTAGTTCCAAACTATTTGAGGAACTAATTATGAGTTTTGTCACTTAATGCATGCATGCATCCAACTAGAAGGATTAACACACAGGAGGATTAACACACAGGAGGATTGCACAGTTTTACAATTTATGAGATCAGTGTGAATGATCAGTGTTAAACTTGGTAACAGGAGGATCACCCAAAGAAACTGCCCAAGGAATAGGAGGCCTGGAGGGTAGAGGAAAAGGTTTGTGAGAAGCCTTCTTTTCCTGTGAGAATCTAGGAGGATTGTACTGAGAGTTGGCTAGCTGTGAAAGCTAAGGCTTTGTGTAATATTGATTTATTTCCACCTTATATGATAATACAGATAATGGTTTTTTTAGTGGAGGCATTCCCCTGAGTATTTTTTGTGTGTCATGTGCTTTGATTCTTCTCTAGTTATATGTGTTTTGCTTGATCTTGCTCAAATCTTTTAAGATTCTGCTAATTGATTGTAGAGGTAGATTAAATTATTTTACTTTGGCTATATTGCATTATAAGGTTAATCTATAGTTAGAATTTCTATATTATGTTCCTCCTCATAAAAATAAAGTTGTTAATCTATCGATTTTTTCCTTTCCCACTCCTGTTTTTAATCTCTTGGAGAGAGGCTTAAACTTTTCCCTTGCTCCTAGAAAAATTCTGGTAGATGATATCATGTGTGAAATTGAATTTGTAATTAGAGGCTTAGTAGATAATATTAAAGATATTATTAGGCAAGATTGTGTTGTTATTGCGAGGAAACCTAGACCCTCGAGGAATAACATCAGTAAGGAGGAGTTCGAGGACCTAAAATATTTGAACAGGAACCAAGACATTGTTGTCTTGAAGGCTAACAAAGGTGGGGTTGTTGTAATCCTTGATAGGGTCGATTATCGGAAGACGATATTGGATCACTCGGAGAATAGTGGAAGCTATAGAAAACTTTATAAGAATCCCTTAAAAAGGATCTTTGGATCGGTGGCTTTGTTTATGAATTCCTGTAGCTTTGTTAGCTCCTTGAGCCATAAACTTATCGATATTAGACCCATCACTCCCAGGATCTATGGACCTCCGAAAATCCATAAGAAGGGAGCCCCCCCTTAGGCCCATTGTCAACACAATAGGTGGGACAACCTACCTTTTAGCTAAGAATCTAGACTCAAAACTTAAGCCCTTAGTTGGCCAAATAGAATCATTTGTAAAAGACTCATCATTTGTCAATGAGTTAAGGGATGTGAGTTTTGATCGAGATCACATTCTAGTTAGATTCGATGTGGTTTCCTTATCTACTAATATTACCATCAAAGAAGCCTTAGATGTCATCTGTCATCTTACTGATACCAACACTACTAGACTAGTTGAGATCTTCCTTACTTCCACTTTCTTCTGTTTCGAAGGCGAGTTCTATGAACAAACTTGTGTTATATCCATGGGCTCACCCCTATCCCCTATTCTTGTTAACCTGTTTATGGAAGATTTTGAATCCTAAGCTTTGACCTCAACTATTTTCAAACTGAAGCTTTGGAAAAGAGTTGTAGACGACACCTGCTCTATTTGACAGCATGGTTTGGATAAGTTAGATCTCTTCTTTCAGCATCTTAATAATAAATCTAGCTCGATTAAGTTTACCATTGAGAAAGAAATCAATGGTTGCCTCCCTTTCCTTGATGTCCTCATTTCTAAGAAAGAGGATGGCACGTTTTCCCATTAGGTATTTCGGAAGAAAACACATAGGGAGCAATATCTTCATGTGAGGTCGCATCATTTCCCTCCTCAGAAATTGGGTGTTCTTTGCACTCTAGCTACCCATGCTATGAGGGTTTTGGATGTTGACCATTTTTCCAAAGAGAAGTCCCATCTCTTGAAGGTTTTTTCTAGTAATGGTTACAACAAGAAACAAGGCCTTAAAACCTTCCTCAAAGCCAACAAAAGTCCTAAGGTTAAAACAGACCCTAAGGATCGTAGTTCTGGGGTTAACCTCCCTTTCATCCAAGGGACGAATGACAAGATTGCGAGAACCCTGAGAAAGCACAACATTCCCTCTACCTTTTGACCCCTTAACACCATCAGATTTTCCTCGAAATCAACAAAAGACCTTGTGGACCCCAAGGATATGAATGTTGTTTATGTCATGCCATGCTCCTGTGGAACTTCATACATTAGTGAAACAGGTGGTTCTATTAATCAAAGGATTAAGGAACACGTTACTGATATTAAGCATGGAAGGACCCGCTCTTCGGCCTTAGCAGAGCATGCTGAGAAAGCCAACCATCAGATATGCATTGAAGAGGCTATGGTCATTGCGAATATTTCTCAATTTCATGATCGTAAATTTAGGGAAGCCATTGAAATTGAGAGGAGGCCAAGTAATCTTAATAGAGACAACGGTTGGAAAATCAATACTTGTTGGATTTCAGCCGTTTCCTCTTAGATCCTTCCCTTTCTTATCTCTTTATCCAGTTTCTCTCCCCCTGAAGTTTTCTCTCCTTTTTTTTTGAAAGAGCAAAGGAAATGAAAATTAATCAAGAATATAAAGCATTAATTAATTAATTTATCTTTTTATTTTTATATTTTTAATTAGTTAATAAAGTACATTTATATTTCTATTTAGAAACAAAAAAATAGCAACTACAATCCTAGGAACAAAAAATCTTAGAATAATTCAAATTTAATTCATAATTATTCAAAAATTATATATATATATTTTATTTTTTATTTTTTTTAAAGCAATTTCATTTATACCTAAATACTATACCAGATAATTAATTTATAGTAATAGATATTATTTTGACTTAATAATTTACTATTATTCATTAGCTTAAGAGTGTTTCATTTGAAGAAAAAAATAAAAAAAAATTGACTTCTAAGGATCATATTGGTTATTTTTAAATTATAAACATATAATTATAAATAAGCTTGGGACATAAACATGTTTCATTTATACCAAGATAATTAATTTATCACTAAATAATATATCTATTTAATATTACTTGACTTGATTATCTCAATATTATTAATTTTTTTTTACATTTAATCATTTGACTTAATTATTATTTTAAAAAAATGACTTATAAGGGTCAAGTTGGTTGTTTATAATTATAGGATTATAATTATATACTATATTTGATTTATTATTTTATTATTAATTATTAACAAATAATAATAATTTGTCTCATTCTTCTTATGGAGTAAAAAATAGTCATTTTTTAGTTGTTTCCCCTATAGCTATTAAAAAATAACCATTTTTTAGTTGTTTTCCCCTATAGTTGTTACATTGTCCTAACTCCTTATTTAACTTGAAGCTATGATGTGATTTTTCATCTTGTCCTAATGATGAACCACATTGGTTGGTTCCAAAGGCGTCGTCCTCATTCTACCAATGTGATTTCTTCCAAAAATGTCTTCAAATAACCGAAATATGGATCACAAAAACTTCACTTTTATTAACATCAAAACTATTAAAACAAAATAAAATCAATAATTCAAAATATGATTAAATATATAAATTGGAAAAGGGGAAAAAAATTAAAAACTATTAAGAAAAAATAAAAATAATAACTTATAAAAAATAAAAATAATAATTAATAACAAAACATAAAAATCAAAGAATAAAAACATATAAAAAAAATAAAAACTATTAAAAGGACTAAAAAGATATAATAATTGGAAAAAATTTAAATATAAAAAGGATATTTAAAAATATAAATATAAATTAAAAAAATTACGCATAAAAAAATTAAAATCAAAAAATCAAAACCAAGGGTAGCTCTGGATGAGCCAAGGCTCTAGGCCCCATGCCTACCTAGGCGAGGAGGTTTGTTCCGGGAATTGTTCTCCTAGCCTAGGTGGTTGCAAGGCCTAGGGCCTTGGCAAGAAAGGCTCTGCTCGTCCCAAGCCGAGACCCTGCAACCACTTAGTTGGGAAGGTCAATCGCAAGAGTGGAGCTCCCCAATTCCCAAAATCATTCTCCCCACCTAAGTGTCTGCGGGGCCTAGGGCTTGGGCGGGGGTGAGCTGCCCATTGTCCAGGCCTCAACCTGCTCATTTGCGAGGCCGGTTTGGATTTATAATTTTCTACTATATATAAGTTTAATTTTTAAAAAAAATTCAAATTTTTTTAATTGGTTCTTTATTAATTTTTTTTAAAGTTTTTTTTTTAATAATTATTTATTTATAAATTTAATGTTTTTTTTTATGCTTATTAATAGTTTTTTATTTGTTTTTAAATATGTTTTTTTATTTCTTTAGAATTTTTTATTTTTATTTTTTTTTTGATAAATTAATTAATTTAGGATTTTTTTAATAGTTTTTTAGTTTGTTTGGTTTTAATATAAATTTTCTCTTTATTTATTTTTTTTATGGTTCTATATATTTTTTTAAGTTTATTTATTTTTGATGGTTTTATAGTTAATTTTTTTTTATAGTTTTGATATTTTTTTTCATTTAGATTTTGTTGACCATTTTCAGCCAAAAAAAAACTTTCTTCTAACATCAATATTTTTCTTTTTCAAGGGTTTTTTCACAAAATAAATGGTTGTAGAATTGAGACTTCTGTGATTAGTCATAGTTGTAAAGGGAGCTTCACCGTAAATCACATAAGGACTTTGGTCGACGCGTTTCGAACCAACCAATGTGGTTCATCATCAAGACGAGTTGAAGATACAGATCCAGATCAGCGTGTTAAATAGTCTAAGCAGAGACTCCAAGGGCTAAAACAATCTAACGACTACTTTTTCACTAAAGAGCCCCAGTCAAACTTCATCTAACCGATTTAATATTAAAATACCATTATATTCACGGAGCTAGGTTAACCCTGTGAATAATAAACCAAAACAAAAGTTAATCTGTTAAAAATAATTCATTTATTTAATATAAAATATTGCCTATTATATATAAAAATGTATAAAATATAAAAATTGTGAAATATAGTTATGTCAATATTTATTTAATGATTCATTCATTAAATATATCCAAATATATGGTATATTCCAATAATTTATTATTATACCTAATTTTATTTTAAAAACCCTAATTTTATTATTGTCGTAATTGAGTTTAGTATTATTTATAATTAATATGTAGTTAATTTTATAGAAAAAGGTTAAATTAGGTCAATTACAAATTAATTTATTAATTTATTAAAATATTAATTATTAATATTATATGTGTAAAAATATATATAATTAATAATATTAAAAATGTAATTAATTAATAATTTATTAATATATAATATGCCCCTAAATAAACTTAGGTTGGTTATACATAAAATTT
>APFE031629684.1:0-13455 GCA_000404065.3 Pinus taeda | reverse complement strand
TTAATTTCCATGCCCAAAATATAGTTTGCAGCATCGAGATATTTCATGTCAAATTTGGAGGACAATTGGGTCTTCAAATCCTAGATAATTGCTTTGTCATTTCCAACCAGCAACATATCATCCACATACAAGACCAGATAAATATCACGGTCACCAATTAATTTAAAATACACACAATGATCTGCTTTGCTTCTGGTGAAGCCAAGTCCCCGTATAAATGTATCAAATTTCTGATACACATCCTTGGTGACTGTTTTAACCCATACAGAGACTTCTTTAACTTGCATACCAGTTCTTTCTTACCCTTCACCGCAAAGCCCTCAGGTTGCTTCATGTAGATTTCCTCTTCCAGATCCCCATGAAGAAATGTTGTCTTCACATCCATCTGTTCTACCTCAAAATCAAAAGCAGCAGCAACAGATAAAAGTAATCTAATAGAAGTTACATTGGCAGCAGGAGAAAAATATCACCAAAATCAATTCCCGACACTTGGGAATAACCTTTTGCTACCAACCGATATTTGTATTTCTCCACCTTTCCTTCTGCATTTGTGTTCTTATTGAACGCCCATTTGCTGCCAATGGGTTTCCTTCCAGTAAAAATCTATGCACAGATGTCAGACAGACACAAGAAGTGTAGACGAAAATCAGCGGTCGATTGATTCAAAAGAAAAGCCTATAGGCCTAAATATATTTGAAAATTATATATATATATAATATATATATAATTCATATTATGATATAATACTAATTTATTTTCTATTCATTTCGTCATAAATAAGAAGGTTTGCATATTAAGAGAATTTAATTTATTAAGACTTTGGTAATCCATAGTTAATAAATCTAGTTAATTAATTTAATTAATTATAATTTAATTATTAAATATAGTTATTAATCTAATGATATTATTATTTTTATTATTATTATATTTATTTAGTTTTATGTAATTTGACCCAATCAAAATGTTTTATTGATAATTATAATTATAATTATTAATTATTTTAGTTTATTTTATTTTATTTTGACAAGTTAAAATGTTTGTAGGATATTAAATTACATTAAAACATCTCTACCATACTAGACTCAAAAGCCCCTTTGAGCCCAAAAATATTTAATGAGTTAAATGGAATCACCTTAAAAAACTATTATGTAATGAAAAGGTTTTCTATTCAAATCTTCCGTGATTTAGTATGGAGCATGAACAAACCAACCATGAATAAATAAATAGTATGAAACATAATTAAAAATGAATGCATTGAAGCAATATAGCGGGGTTTTCTTCCCCCGATTTAAAACCTGTCAGAGTTTTAGAAGATTACAATGGACCAAAAAGTGGTTGTGGAGGGGTGGGCCCTATCTACAATGTTCAACACTATATGTTGGGTATGGATCCATAAATTTCCGTATTATCTACCGTATATTACTTATTTGGGAGGCGATAACCATAGGTTGTCTAGTTTTGTGGGAATTAAACGACCATTTTTCTTGCCCATCTTCAATCTATGGGAATTCTTTCGAGGTATTTTCATGGATTCGTTTGAGCCTGCTGAGAATATTGACATTCGACTTGTTTGATTATTATATGACGATTTTACTGTGAGTTCCCAGTTATGGGAGCCCTTGAGCTTTTTCACCGGCTTGGCGAGGTCTTCCACGCATTTCACATCCCCTAGACACATGAATGATTACGACTTGCTGCTGAAAATTTTTGGACAAACCCTTCTTGCAAAGTACCCAAACAAACAACTAAAATCAGCAAAATATTGCAACATCCCCTGTTCGAAATGAAAATGAAGCAATTTTCTTAATCAATAAATTGTCGCTTGTCTACTTACTTGCGAGAGGGAAGGCTATCTTTGATAGATTTCATGTGGAAGAGAGGGCTGCCATGGGGTATCAGTGGAGGCGAGAAACCCCATGAAGAATTGACGTTGTCTGTCATGTTGTCCCTGGAAGTCGAGGAGGTCGTTGAATAGGCTGAAGAAATAGAAAAATAAGTAGAAGATGAAGATAAATCTCATAATTTCGATATGAAGCGCTCTTGCACCATGAGTGCTCATAAAGAAAATAAGGTTTCTAGATCTGGAATTTTTGTCACAATTTTTTTGTTTCTTTCCTTTTGCACAACTGAAATTTCCCTCCTGCTATTGATCGTGCTGGCCATTTTGTAGTAGGCAACCGATAAGGACGTCTGGGCATATGTTCATAGAAATCACACCATGTGGAACTATCTGGAGAGAAATTTACTTGGGGCGGGCCATACTCGCTGTTAAAGAAGAAGATAAGCTTCCGGTAGGCGATTTTCTGCTCGTAGCTAGTGGTTTTAGTGTTCCCAATTGGCGGTCTTCAACTCTTGTCCTCGAAAATTCGAATAACTTGTGTTCTATTGGCATAGAAATCTGTGGATACAACGATCGTGCAATATGGAGGATGCTTCACAACCAAAGATAGGGACATATGTCTTTCTCACACTATGAGACATATATCATCAAAGGACGAAAAAGGTAAACAAAAATCAGAGATCGATTAATGAAAAAAAAGATCTCTCTGCCTAATTATTTGAAAACTTAAAATAACAATACAACAAACTTTATAAATTATTAGTATTAATGTTGAAATTATAATAACATCCATCCATATTAATGTTGGGATTATAATGTCAGTGATCCATATTTGAATTTACGTTTGTTTTAAATAATTTCTATTTATTAATATTTGAATTTTAAATTTAACTTAGAAAATTTATATTTATTATAATTTTTTTTAAATCTAAAATAAAAATAAAACTTATATCAATTATATATAGAATTTGAATCGAAATCACCATTAATTAATTTAAAAATAAATATCGTTTTTCTTAAAAATCCTTTGTTATTTTGATTTTCATATGTTATTATAATCTCAAGATTTAAATGTAAAGTAATATCAATATTTTAAGTAAATTTTAATCATTTAAAATGATTTAAGTTTTCATTTTGATTTCTTATATGTCTTTTTAATATACAGAGAGGATAAGATTTTATTTAATTAAGAATAATGTTATCATAAATATATTTCTATTTATTATTAGTATTTTGTTATTTTTATTATGAATTATATTTTTATTATGTTATTAGATGTTTAATGTAAGAGGATTAGTTTTCATTTCTTCTCTTTTTGGTACAGGAGAAAAAGAAGGGAGAGAACCAGTCAATGCCAAAGGCGGCTGTGGGTTCCTGTCTCACTTCAAAAAACTTATTGAGATTGAAAGACGCGGTCTCTGAAGGTGTCAATGCGGTGGTACGTATTAAATATTAATTTATTTTTTTTAAGCGGAAAGGCTTAATAGCCCAGGAATGAAGTAATGTTCAGCATTAATTCCGGTGCGAAGAGTAACGGATTTTATAGAAGTGCGATGATTTTTTTTTATAGTAATTAGTGGGATAGATTGGAGAAATAGAGAAAAAGATAGATAGATAAGTAATAAAGATAAGAAAAATTGTGAGATAAAAGGGATAGATTCGAATTGGAATTTGAATTTTGTTGCTATGAAATAGAGAAATGGTGAAATAAAAGGGATAGATAAAGAATTTGATGTTTGCCAATATTCGCCCTTCTTTATATTCAATTTATATTCCATCATCGCAAGTGCTCTTGCTTTTCTCTGTTGCTATTCAGAAAGATATTGTAACAGTGGACGGCAAGACGTTCCTTATGGGCTTTCTCAAGGGCATGGGAATGGCACACATGGTTACCACAGGCTTTCTTGTAGCGGCATATATTTTGGAGCGACACGAAGCAGTATCTGCGAATAAAGAAGCCTGTCTGTTCCTATTGAAGGAGATGAATATATTGGCCCACCATGTTCAACAACTCCAACGACGGCCTGCGTTGAAGAAGGGGATGGAGGCTCCAATCACAGAAGCAACGATGTTGATAGTTGAAGCCTCTATCGATTGCTGCACTCAAATTGGCGCTTCGAAATTTTCCAGGTGACTATTCACTTAACACACTTAAGTATTCTTAACATTGGGTAAATGGATTCTGAATTCCAGTGTCGTCTAGATCGTGGGAACCAGCTCCTCGTCCAATTCAAATAAATTTACATGACTTCTTTAGTGTGTGATTTATGTGGGACATAGAGCCCTTTTGTGAAATATGCTTTGTAAGGAAATTTCTTAATGCAGGTTTTTCTCCACTACTGTGAACGGAGAAGCGCTGGCTAAATTTCAGAAAAGGTTAGCGGATACGCAAGCCCATATGCAGGCTGGAATGGGTTTATGTCAATTCGATGGCATTAACCAGATTGATATGCGTCTACGAGAAGGCCATGAGCTAAACTATCCAGAATATCCTAAAGGAATAGGTAAATTGTGATAATTTGTGCAAAAATGTTATTTTAAATATTTTTATTGTAGTGGAGTATATCGAAGTTGTGATCCTTTTTTTGCCTTTAAAAATTGTTACAACAGTTGGCATCGAAGATCCATTGAGAAAAGTTATTGAACTTCTAGAAATGGGAAGTGACAAAAATGCTGTAGCAGTAATCGTGCATGGCTTTGGTGGCATGGGAAAGACTACCCTTGCCGATGCTGTGTTTGCAAGGCTGTTTGATGCAAACAGAGAAGGATATAAATATTCTTATGTTAGATTGTTTGATACTATAGCATCAACTCCAAATATAGTAGACTTACAAAAATTCATAATAAAAGCTTTGACAATGGGAGAAGAGCCAAAAGAGTTCCAAAGGTACGAGGAAGGACAACGACAAATTGAGAGCATTTTAGAGAACGAGATAGTTTTTATTTATATAGACAATGTTTTGCTTCCAGAAAAAGTTGAACACGGCCGACATGCACTTGAACAGCTTCTACCTAACAGTATGGGGAAGGCGAGAAAATTGAGGTTGCTTCTCACTGCAAGGGAGAAAGATGCAGTGAGAATTAGTGGAGTAAAACCAGAATTCTACTCTATTGAAAGCCTTCCGGAAGAAGAGGCATTGGAGCTTTTCAAGAAAACACTCGATGATGATAGTGAGAAGCAACTACATCCTAACCAGCTAAAGCAGATAGTCAAGATATGTGGAGGAGTCCCGAAGCTTCTGAAGGTGGTGGCAGGATTCATCAGTTCTGAAGAAAATGCACAACAAGCTTATAGTGCAGTGTTGGAAGAGAGAAAAAACAACTGGAAGGGTGAAATAGGGAACGATATAAATTACGTCTTTGCCTACGACAAACTTGACAAGAAGTTGAAAGATCCATTTCTGGATGTTTGTTTATTGTTTCGAGGCAGGGACTGGGAAGAACTTTCAGATATTGTGGGAGAGTCACAACTGAAAATGCTAGAAAAAAGAGGGCTTGTAACCCGAGACGTGACAAGCATGACTGCAAGCGTACACGATGTCATCTTGACAATTGGTCTCCAGAAGATAGAGGCAGAGGCAGGAAGATTCAGATTGACCAGTGCAACTGAAATAAAAGAGTTGTTAGACAAAGAAGATGAGGTACGTAATCTTTCAACTAAAAAGTATATCATACACGCTTTTGTTTCAAAATATGTCTATCTTGATCCTTATGATCGACTCAATAATATCGAAAAATAATGTAGGACCTTCGAAAGATCAAATGCATATGGTCGACGGACAACAAAGATGCAGTGACAATACCCGCAAAAAAGCTGGACTTAATGTCTGGATCTTTAAGAGTTCTAGCACTCGGACCCTTGACATTGGTGGAGGGCAAATGTACAAGAGTATTTGAAAAGCTGGTTCTTTTCAGCGCGAACGTTTCCCGACTTCCTTTTGATTTATCAAAGTTAAAGGGGTTCAAGGAGTTGAGACATTTACGTTACAATCCAGAAGATTTACGAGATCTAAGTCAGGCAAGTTCACTTCAAAGTTCCCAAATTTCTTCGAATATCTTAAAACGGTATCATCCGCAGTTTTTATTACCTTTAATGATTTGAGTTATTATTTTCATATATGAATCATTGCATAAATTGCAGATGCCCTCCAGTCTTAGACACATCAACTTCAAGCTAAACTCGCCTGCCTTTAAAATCACTTCCAATTGTCTTCAGCAAGTCAGGAATTTGCGAGTACTGAGGCTGGTGAATGCAAAGTTTAAAAAATTGCGACAAGAGTTGGGACATGTGGTAAACGGTTTGCAGGAATTACCGGAATCTATTTCAACGCTTGGATCTTTAAGAACGTTGGACATAAGATTCTGTCCTGGTTTGAAGAGCCTGCCAGAAGATTTTGGTTCATTGAATTCTCTACAAAAGCTCGTGTTGCACCGCTGTACAAGTCTAGAAGCACTTCCTGGCAGTCTTGGAAATCTTACTTCATTGCAAAGTCTCGATTTGTACGGCTGTGAAAGTCTAAAAGCGCTTCCCGGCAGTCTTGGGAAGCTGACATCATTGCAAGAACTTAGTTTGTGTGAGTGTGAGAGTCTAGAAACTCTTCCTCACAGTCTTGAGAAACTTTCATCTTTGAGAGATTTGTACATAGGCAGTCGAAGCATACAAGTTCTCCCATCTGGCATCGGAAACTTAACATCCCTTGTTAGCCTTTATCTACGTTGTTGTTCGAAACTAAGTAGTATTCCTAAAAGCATTGGGCAGTCCAAGTTGTTGAACACAATCCACTTATCTGCCGCGGTAAAAGAACTACCCGACGGGTTTTGCAACCTCTCCTCTTTAACATACTGTAATATGAGTGATTGCCCGCATCTAGAGAAACTTCCAGATCGATTTGGACAACTTACAAATTTAAGAATGCTAATACTAGACCGCTGTGAAAGTCTAAAGAAGCTCCCAGAAAGTTTCAGCCAACTCAAATGCTTGGAGCGCTTGAGTTTAGAAGATTGCGCAAGACTTGAAGAATTATGTACAGACTTCAAAGATCTCTCATCACTGCGAGTTCTATTACTGAATGACTGCAAGACGCTAAAGAAGCTCCCTCAAGATTTTCATTGCCTCGTCAAATTGGAAGTTCTAGATGTACGTAATTGCCGTGTGTTGGAAGGGAAATGGATGGACAGCATGGTAAAGATGAAAACATTACACATTGTGAAGATTGGAGGAAGCCCGTTGTGGGAGGAGAGATGGGGTGAAATTGAAAAACAATGGGATCCATCATGGTCTTTTGCAGTTCATACAGGGCAGGTGATTAACATTTTCAAATATATTTTCTTTGCCCACGTCATAGTTCACTCTCTGAATGTTTATTAGATCTTAGAACATATCATGCGGGAAAAATTACTGATCATACTTTATTTTTCCTTTCCACTCACTTTAGCTTTTTCTTCAGGGTTTATCAAATAAGGAGAATATTGCTAAACAGTTGCAGCCAAATTTTGATAACATTGTCACTGATAGACGAGGACAGCCATTCCATATATCTGATCTTCCTTTGAACACCCCGCTACTTGTTATGTTTGATGCTGACAAAGAGCATTTCCGAAAGGGTCCTCTTTTCTCTTCCATTGAGAAGAATAATGATGATATCCAAATAAATTTCGGAATACTTTATTTTGGCAACCATTTTAATGAATTGCCTGAGAAATTGTCGTATAGGGTTCTTGGCCATGCTCCTGCTGACAGTATTGCCGAAGCATTGTTTCAAAAGGTGCTCTCATTAGATCTAGACGAGACGTCGGGCATTGGCTGGCGGCCCTCTGATATGCCTTTCCTGACATTGAGCGCGAGGATTGTCCATGACGAAAAAGGTGATAAATACCTTTCTTGTTGGGAACTTTTAAATAGAGAGTCGAGGGAGGAATTTATAATGAAAAAATGCGGAAGGTACCTTAAATTGAACCAATTGGTAGAAAGACCTCGAGAGAGTCCTATAGAGTTGCTAAGAGAGCTATTCAAAGGTGGAGAAAATGAAAGTTCTCTTGGCTTTTTCAAGGAGGGTGCGCCAACGCAGGTATTCAAGTCTATATTTTGTTGATAATTTTTCATTAAAAACAAAATATTTAAATTCCCTAACTCCCTTTATGGGCTATTGATTTTATTATGTTTTTGTTGATATGAAAATTGTAGGTCGGAGTCGACGAAGTGAAAGGGAAAACCATTTTATTAGACATCCGGCCCACCACGCTCTGTTATGATGTTCCTCTTCAGTCATTAGTGGAGATGTATGTTGAGGCGAAGGAGAAAGGGATATTTGATTTTGAAATTATAACAATTCCAATAATACAGGACGATGTAAATTGGGACGTATCTGAGAAGTTTTCAAGCGAAGTTCCGTGGTTGGTCCTTCAAAATCCGTGGCAGCTGACAGATGCAGCTAAGTTTTTCCTCGTTGAAGGGCGCCGGGAAGAACGGCCAAGGGGTTGGAAAGGATGGACAAGCGGTTGGAAAGAATGGCCAATAGGGTTGGACAGATGGTACCCGCATATAATGAGGATATTGCAAAGCAACGGGACATTTGCAGGGCGAAACCCAATGGGAGTATTGCTTATGGTGAACACATGGGGGATTGAAGCTTTTCCTTTTACGGAAGGAAAAAGTAAAGAATTAATAGAAAAAGAAGTCGAAGAAATTAAGAATATGCCTCCTTTAATGTTTCTTCTGAAGCATTTGGATAGGGTGTCGGAGCAGGTCAGTAATTATCTGTTAGTGATTTCAAGTTTTAACTTCGTTATTCATTCTGTGGAAAATGGCTGTTATTGGTTTTTAGTCTTAACTATTCTTTTTCTTTACTGTTGATCATGAAAAAGGTGAAAAGGGCACTGCATCAGCAAAAAATGATTTGTTTATGTACTTTCGATCCAGAGGGCTTTACAGATTCCATAAAGATTATGTTGACTGAGTTGAAGGATAACATTGAAATCATTTATATTCCAAAATTTGGTGGAGAAGGTTCAAAATGAGAGTGTGTAGACTTCACAGATAACATGTGTGAATGGTATCCGCCTTTGGAACAACCAAAGACGTTACAAGTGGAAATGCAGAAGATGTTTTTGTTAGATTTATCTGAGCATGAGGCTATGAGATTTTGGGCACGTTTCTACATTTTACAACAAAGAATGAAAGAAATAAATGATAAGTATGAACAATGGAATGAAATGAAAATGCTTTTAGATTCTACTACTTTAGGGGACATAAGGTTCCCTGGCTATTTATGGATGGTTATTATGGATGAAGATGGAAATTTAATAACAACCCGGGGAGAAAAAATTGTAAAATTATTTCAAACGCTTCCAAATGACAAAGCAAAGAATTTGATCCGACAAGTCATCAAAGGTGGTAAAGAAAGTCGGAAAGAAACATGGGTTGAATTGGAACAATTGTGCAATATTGATGATGTAGATAGTGGAAGTGACCTCCATGAGGAAGGCCCAACCCTTAATCCGGCAGGACCCAAATCAATTAATGATTATTCTGCAGAACCTAGCTCAACTAATGATGATTCAGCACAACCCAGCTCAGCCAATGATGATTCAGCACAACCCAGCTCAACCAATAATGATTCAGCAATGCCTAGCTCGACCAATTATGATTCAACAGAACCGAACTCAGCCAATGATGATTCAGCAAGAACCCAACTCAGCCAATGATGATTCAATAGTGGCCAGTTCTAAGAGTAACATACCTAATTTTGAAACATCAACCAATGATGATTCAGCAGAATCCAGTGCAACCAATGATGATTCAGCAAGAACGCAACTCAGCTCAGCCAGTGATGACTCAGCAGAATCCAGTGCAACCAATGATGATTCAACAGCTCAGCTCAGGTAAGCAAGTGATGATTCAATACGGACCAGTATTGAAGAGTAACGTTACTCATTTTAAGTTGTTTTAGCGTGTAGAATGTTTCTTGTTTGTGTGCATCGTGATCGTGTGTGGAACAATATATTTCCATATATAAAGACATTTCGCCATTTTTAATTGAAATCATTCATTTCTTTTTAACGTATCTTATTTTTATTTAGATTTAAAATATAAGTTCAATTTTTTTTATTTACAGGTTTTGAAATTTTTTTATTAAAAAACTCTAATTTACATAATGCGTTTTTTTCCTTGTTATAATAAATTTAATTAATTTGATGAATGTTTGAAAATTTTCTTCAGCTAAAGTTTTTTGTCTTTACTTATTTGTTTACTTATAAAATATATATTACGTTGTACAATATTTAATTTACAATTTCGTATTTATTAATATTTTAATATATGATTAAATAGTATATTCATTTTAATAAAAAAATACATATAATATTATTATAGTTGAAATATCCAATATTGTATTAAATAAATATAAAATAATATTATTAAACAAGTTGAAATATCCAATATTGTATTAATAATAATATATATTATTAATATATTGAAACTTGTTAGATTATTTTCGTTCGTTTTATTTTTTGTTTATTTCTAACTAATATATTTTCGATTAAATATTGTTTAATAATTTAAAATAATTCTATTTAAATTTTTTATATATAAACATTTTGAAACTAATATTATATAAGACTCATATCCAAAAAAATCAAGACTAAATGATAATTTATTATTAGATTTTACAAATAATAGGGTTTTTTTTGCAATATTTAAAGTTATTGTTCAAATGGTTAACTAGCTTTATAATTCAATTCTTTGTACACTTGAAAACGAGATATATAATTAAACATAGTTTTATAATCTCTTTTAAAAGAATAACTATAGAAGACTTACATTGAGTAATTTATTTTCACTTTTTTTTCACTTAACTACTAATTGTGAATCTTTTGTTGAAATTCCTTACAACTAATTTTATTAGCTCTCTTGAGGCCACACATTCAACATGGTTATGTATCCCATTCTTAATATTGACTTTGAATTCTATAAAATAAGTTTTTAAACAATTACGAATACCATTGATACCACAAATACTACAGCGTTTCTAGTAAGTTTAGTGAAAATACCCTAAATTTTTTACCCATATATGAATAAGTTTGTAACTTGTCGAGAAGTTTTTCTTTCTATTGTTGTCTATCTAATTGAAATTAGAATGAGCTTCTGGAACAACCTGGAAATTTTTGCATAGATACATTTTCAAATATCAAGGAAATTCAGGCAAGCTAGATATTCCATTGGTACCAAGAGCGTTTATTGATGTCTCCAAACCACAAGTGAAAATACTCAAATAACAAACCATGGTAGACATTTCCTTGTCACATCCCTTGACCAATGCCCTTCCAAACCTACTAAGCAAATGGATATAGAATTAAGTGTGAGCTTAATTCCTCAGCCTTCATGATGGTGATGATTAACGTCCACTATGGTTGTGTTGGAGAGGACTAGACTTTATTTCTCGAAACTATATCGGGGTGGAATTTCTGTGCGACAGATGAAGATGGAATTTCAGGGTAGCTTGGGTGCTTTGTGGGATCCAAAGGTCATTATTTTTTTGGCTAAAATTACCTTTGCAGGTATTTTACTCTTTGATTTCTCTAGGGGATCTCAGTCTCATATTCATATCCTTCACATATATGCTCCATATGATTCTACAAGGGAGTTTTGGAATCAACTTGACAACTCTAGTATATTAAAAATGGTTTCATTTATTCTTGTTGGTGATTTAAATATAATGATGGTTGTTTGGGATATATGGGGTCCAAAAGGAAAAATGGATCCTTTGGGGAGTTTCTTTTTGGACCTCTTTGGGGTAAATAATTTTGTTGACATTGTGTCAGATCCTCTTATTCCGACGTGGAGGAATGGGTGCACTAGTAGGGCTGGCATAGCGAAAAGGTTGGACTGATTCTTGGAGCATGAAAAGTGGGTACAAAGGATGGGGTTTACGCGATTTTGGGTTTTTCTAGAAGGATATATGATCATGATCCTATTTTTCTTCATTGGAAAGGGGATCATGATTGGAATGGTTACAGGATTTTGAATTTGAAAATCTAGTTTGTTCTACTTGGTTATAGGATGATTATAATCTAGAGAGTGTCTCAGATGAACATGGTGTGTAGGAAATTAAGTGACCTTAATGGGGTTGTTTGTAAATGGGAGAAAGTTAAAAAAGTAAAAAAATATCAAAGAATTGATGGAGATTGACAAAAAACTATTGTCATTGTCTAACCCTTTTGGTATGGATTTCTTTTTTGACGCTCATAAATATTTGACCCTTGATATTGAGTAATGGAAGAGGATGATTTTAACTTTGCAAGAGGGGGAATGTTGGCTCAAGAGTCACTCCATTTGGATTTAAGTGGGTGACAAAAATACTAATGTTTTTCATAGACATGCTTCGCAAAGGAAAAGAGATAACACCATTTGGGAATTAATGGATTCTGAGGGTAGAGCCATTTCTTCTAAGAAGGATCTTGAGGAGGAGGTTGTTTGTTATTTTGGACACCTATATGGTTGTAACATGCCTCCTCTCATATGAACCCACTTTCACAGGCTTTCCTGGGGTAAACATGGGTTGAGGTGCTACTATGACATGACTCAACCTCCTAGATGACTTTAAGGAAATGAAGTTGACATAACAGGACCTCACTCACTTCCCTCAAGTGCTACAGGACCACCAGGAACTAACCAACCATTGTAGGTGTCCAACCCCTGAGATAACTTTCTTTTTCAGTGATTAAACCCCCAATCACTCCCATGAAAAGGCCTCAAAGCAACTATAACCCTCTAGTCACTCCCACAGGCTTGTTTCCTAGTGAATGCAATCTTTTTAAGCAGTTTTGTGCCAGTGACTGTGAAATCTAAGCCACTTTTTTTATGTCCAAGACACATACCTCTGCCCAAAACTTAATGACACTTCCAGAAATGATAAATAACATAGAGACAAAGCACCTAACAAAAAACTTACACAAGGACTTGACCTAACCTGGTCTAACAATGATAGTCATTCCGTCAAGCACATGATGAACATGCAACCTATAGGTCATGAATGCATATATGAACATATAGATCTGAAGCTTATCTAAGGTTTACCAAGAAGGACTAATTACTTCTCACAATAGTTGCCATAATACCAATTAGGCCACCAATCATTCATCAATTAAAATGTGATAAGAGCCATAATTAAATCTGTCATAAAACCATTCTTATAACCAACATATAACCAGATAATTAACAATGGTAGAACAACCATTAAATCCAAATTTAATCATAGAGACAAGATGAACTTAGTTCTTATTAACCATGTGCAAAATCCAACCAAGTGAGGGAATTCCATGTACCACCCAACCATAGATTGGGTTGAACCAAATCTTTCTTAAAACCAATCACCCCCATGTCATATTCCAAACATGAATGTGGGATATCATGAGATAAACCAACCCGTAAACAACCAAGGGAATCCATAGGCTAAACCACCTTCACCCTCACACTACCATGATCTCACCTAAACCGGTCATGAGATCATAAAAACAAACCAAGCTTGGATGTCTCAGAATTCCTTGACCATCCCTTGAGGAATTCTGTTGTCTCCACCCACCTGTTGAGGGCTTCCCAGAGAAAATCATCTCCACCC
>APFE031629682.1:0-13292 GCA_000404065.3 Pinus taeda | reverse complement strand
AGAAATTATGAATCCCGGGAAATGTTGAAAATAAATAGCTTGTTATAAGGTATTAATTCAGTAAACGTTGTATATGCCCACAGTTTGATTTTGGCTTTGGTAAAATAAAACCATGGGCATATATAACGACTGGGCATATCAGCGGGAAATTAAAGAAAGTGTGAAAAAGACGTTTGTCGGATTGTGGGAATGGGATGGGCATATACAACCGTCGTTCATTTAATGCCTTATAATATG
This sequence comes from Pinus taeda, assembly GCA_000404065.3. NCBI lineage: Eukaryota > Viridiplantae > Streptophyta > Pinopsida > Pinales > Pinaceae > Pinus > Pinus taeda. The sequence goes on along the minus strand of APFE031629682.1, from coordinate 13,055 downwards.
TTGTATATTTGTTGTCGGAATGGGGTGGGCATATACAACCGTCGTTCATTGAATGCCTTATAGTATGTTGTATATTTGTTTTCGGAAATCAACGGGAAATTAAAGAAAGTGTGAAATATACGTTTGTTAGATTGTGGGAATGGAGAGTGGGGACGTAAGAATTTAATATTGGTTGTTGCATTTTCAAAGTTCATGTCCATTGCGGTGTGATTTGTACAATTGGATGGAAAGTAAGCGTGAAAAACTAGTGGTATGTTCGATTAATTAGTGAGAAGCATGGTTGGATTTCTGTCGTTCATTTAATGCCTTATAGTATGTTATATATTTGTTGTCCGAAATCAACGGGAAATTAAAGAAAGTGTGAAAAAGATGTTTGTCGGATTGTGGGAATGGGGAGTGGGGACGTAAGAATTTAATATTGGTCGCTGCATTTTCAAAGTTCATGTCCGTTGTGGTGTGATTTGTACAACTGGATGGAAAGTAAGCGTGAAAAAATGGTGGTATGTCCAATTAATTGGTGAGAAGCATTGTTGGATTTCCGTGTTGTTACTCATTATAAAAATATATTTTTCCATTTTGCAATTTTAATATGTAATTATATTTCTGATATGCTCAAATTCAAAGATGCGGACATTTAATATTTAATGATATTCCTCATATGTTTAAATTCAAAGAAGTAGTAAAACAAAATCAATTATATATAAAAAGTGGGGAGTTGTCTATAGTGCGACTTTTTGGAGTTTCACGTTGTAGGAATCCGGTGGAAAAAATTGATGTGAAATCTTGATTTGTGCTATTTAAACTAGTTTTTTTGACTGTATATATGGATTCAGCACCATGAGAAACCCCTAGGGCACTTCTATTGTGCAGGGTTAACACATCAAACTTGTGATTTCAATGAATTCCTGTCGGGTTTTGGAGAAATTAGACTGGAAAAATCCACCGGAAAAGTTTCCAAAAAGTCACACTAAAAACAACTCCTAAAAAGTGGTATAGTGATTCTAATTATAATATATAAAGAAAGTGTGAAATTTTAGGGTGTGAAGTATGAATGGCATAAAAAGCAGATCTCAAAAAAAACAAAAAATCTATTGAGATGTTATCGGGTAGGAATTGAATAAAAGCCAATATGGAAAACAAAGATGTGTTGTGTTGTGGAAATAAATTAATTAAAAGTAGATATTTAAAGGATGATGTGTTGAATTCGGGTATGAATCCAATATTTCAGATTTTCTTTTATTCCATTCATAGTTTATGGCCAAGAAAATTTTCTCACTTTCCTATATGTATAAATTTAGCTTTAGAAAGGATTCAACATGGCTCTTAAGGGACCAAATCTCTTCACATGCAAACCTCTTTTACAATGCAAAATTTGGAAAAAGACATTGCATCTTTCTCTCTCTATATAATTTTTATTGCTTAAATTGTATTTTTTAGTGTTATATAAAGTATATAACTAAAACTTGTAAATCCAAAAAAATTATTGGCTTTGAGGGAAAATCGACAAAAAAATATATACTTAAAAAAGAACCAAAATGTAAAATAATTTGACTACTTCAAACATTTTATCCATAAACTTTTATCTAGTATTCCAAAGCTTTTTTAGAATGTTGAATTCATTTATACCTCCAAAAACACATTTTAAATGTAAAAAATCCATGATCTTACTAAACTTTTCATTATTAAATTTAAAGAAAAACATTAAAAGCTCCCAATAGTTTTTGGTCGTGGTGGGTTCAAATTTCTAGAGACATGCTCTGCTTGGTGAAAATTGTGAAAAAATCCATATAAACGAATTCTACTAGGTAGTCCCATAATCCAAAGGAAACATTTAACTATGAAAGGAATAAAATGAAAACTGATTTTTTTTAATATTAAATTCATAACCTATATTGATGTAGGGGCATCTCATGTTTTTATTTTATGTATTTATTTAATTTGGAAAATCTAGAATTTTCTAGATTTTATGAATAATTGTAGAATTTGCTAGAGATTAAATAGTTAGGATAGATTCCTAAAATTGAGAGGATTACTCTCAACTTCCTCCAAATATCTAAGAAGAAGCTTCGAGAAATTGGAGAAATTTCTTCCTCCAAAATAAATAGTGATGTACACCAATTGGAAAGCATTGAGTGTGATTTAATTTTATAGAGTATTTCTGGTTTTGTTCTCTGTACCACATATCATCTCCAACATATTTTCTTATATTTTCTTTAATTCCATTCATCAACAACCAATAATTTATCTGCACTTTCTTTATATGGTTATTGTGATTCTTAAATATCACTTTTTATATAGAATTAAGTTTTTTTAAATTACATGCAATGACATCTTTTCATTCATATCCCACACAACATCTTAACACGTCTTTTTTTATCATAACTCTTTTATTCATATCCACACTTATAATTACCTAATATCACTTTTAATCTAAAATTAATTATATTTTTTAATATAAAATATTATAATATAATTACAAAATTAAAATTAAGATAATTATTTTTTTCCAAATTATAAAACAAAATTTTAACCATGCTTCTCACACAAATATAACCATGCTTTTCAATAATTATTAGATCCTTACCACCTGATTTGGCATTTTTTTTATGGTGTAAAAATATCAACAGAGCACAAAAATCTAACCATGCTTTTCAATAATTATTAGACCATTACCACCCCGATTTAGCATTTTTTTTATTTAATTCAATTTCTTCGCACTTTCTTCATATAACTCATTCTTTCTTCACCTAACTCATTTTTCATTTTCAGTCCATAATTCTAATTAAAAAAAAAACAATACTCATTTCAATCAAGATTTTCTTCACACTTTCTCCATATAACTCGTTTTCACGGTTTCGCTTAACAGGGTTTCAATTTTTTTATTACATATAATTACAATTTTTGAATATTAACATAGTAGTATTAGATGTAATTACAAGTATGGATCTTAACATAGTAGTATGGTAATCATAGGATATCATATGTGGGAATGGGGACTTAAGAATTGGAGTAGTCTATTGAGGCGGAGAAATTGCCCGGACGACGAAAAGTAGCTAGAATCCGAGAAAAAAAATTCAAAAAATCTTGTAGAGGCAGTGTTTGAATCATGTTTTTGATGGTGGAAATGAATTCAACACCATCAAAAACGACTAGGACACCTAAAATTTTGAAGTTTAACAACTATAACTTGGATTTACAAAAATCCTTGCTGAATTTTCTCTAAATATGACCAGAATTTCCGTAACTTTCCGAGCAATTCCTCTGGCTAGTTAGACTACGACCTAAGAATTTAATACTTGGTGGTGTACTTTTATGAAATTATCATATATGGGAATAGGGAATGGGGACCTAAGAATTTAATATGTGGTTGTGCATTTTTATGAAATTATCATATGTGGGAATTGGGAATGGGGACCTAAGAATTTAATACTTGGTGGTGCATTTTTATGAAGTTATCATACTGGGAATAGGGAATGGGGACCTAAGAATTTAATACTTGATGGTGCACTTTTATGAAATTATGAAATGTATTAAGAATATAGGGGAATGAGAGATGAAGAAGTGTCAGAAAGTATTTTGCCTAGTTGTGGGAAGAGGCACTGGGATGTAAGAATTTAATAATTGTTATTTTTTTTCACTACACTTTCAAAGTTAATAATTATTTGAAAAGTAGGTGGTATGGTCGATAATTATTGGAAAAACATTGTTGGTTTATTTGAGAAGCAGGTGGCATGGTTGATTAATTATTGAGAAGCATTGTTGGTTTATTTGAATTAGAAAACAATTTTTTATTTTTTAAATTATAATTATATTCATAATATTTTTATATTCAAAAGAGACATTAATTAGTGAAAACTTAATTATAAATAAAAGGTGATATTTGAGTTTATCAATTGATAGGAGTTTTTACAATACTCTTTGGATTTTAAAACTTTTCCAATAAATTATATATTCTATTTACATTTTATAAATTAATTAAAAAATATATATAATTTATTAATTAACTTAATCAATAAAAATTAAGGCAATTATTGACTTTATATTTAAAATTTGTTAAAAAAAGTTAACTAAAAGGTTATTTCTGCTTTTTATTAACATTATCTCCACCGATCCACTAATCCAAACTGGCTCAATCCTCTTATTTTTTCTAAAGTTGACAAAGTGCCATTATAGGTATTTAGAATACAAATCTTATAGATAAAGAAATAGCATAGAAGAAATCAGTTCAATCTTCTTCTTCTTCTTCTTCTTCTTTCAGTACGAAAAAAAAAAGCAAGATTTATATTAATATGTGCAATGTATACATATAACGCTGCTTTCTGTGGGCGGAAAACAACAAAAAGTGGACGTATAAAGCTACCCAAAAAATTTCTTTTGGGGCACCTCTTGGAACCCCATGCAGGAGGGTTCCTACCTCCTTGCATACCCCCCAACCAAGGGGAACTAAACAACTACCCCCCCTTGTTCGTGGTGCATATAAGTCATGCAAAGAATATAAGACATTCCCATCATTTGCTAACACAAAAAATATGTAGTTGTATTAAGAATGTTTCAGAACACTACCAAAAAAATAAGTATGATAGGTTGAGACATCTTTGAAATAAAGGACATCAACATTGTAATTGTAATGTTTTTCATTCTTGGTTCTATAGATTGTACAAGTTCCTTATAAATGTAAACACAAATATTTTTTTCTAAACTAACATTCATAATACTTTATTAGACTTTCAAGGTTATTATTTGTTGCGATGTAATGGTTGATCAATTATTAATGAACAATGGCTAAATTCCCTATATTGTCATTTGACCTCGAGAATTAATTACATAGCACTAATAATGGTGACAACTCATGGCCACTTTTCACATGCATCCTCATGATCATTCACATGTTTAATGAAGCATTGTATTAACAATAATTTATTTGTATGGTCTATTATCATTTCTCAAAACAAGGCTATTGCAGGAAATTATCCCCTATGGCCAAGGTTGAAAACCTTAATGGGATGGACAAGAAAATCAAGACACTAGCACAAGAATGCATGCAAACAAGGTAATTACTAATCTACTAGACATGAGACCTACTTGTAGGTTTGATGATTGTAGTAAATCCTTTTTCCTCTTCTCTACTTGTTGCCCATGAACTTCAGGCCTACAACCAACATAGGTGGAAAACAACCAAGCAACAGATAATCAAAGCATACACATATCTATTATCTTAATTCAATCAAATATTAAATCAAAGAAAGGAAATTCATTGCATACAACAGTAAGATTTGAAAAAAAATATATATATATATATTATTTAATTCGCAACATTGGTACATACACATACACCTGCTCCTTGTCACGTGCATTGAACAAAACCGTCTTTCAACTTCCTCTTTCATGGCCCGCTTAATGTCTCATCCTTTGGTCTTCCACTCCAAGATGATGAAGAATCAATCATGATATAGGGGAGGGATAAACAAGACAAGGAAACTAGGGTTTCCTGAGGAGAAATTCTTAAAAGCACACAAGAAGACTGGCTTGGATCATGGAAAATTTGCTATAGATAGGATACTTATGGAAAGAAATGGGTTTTTCGTAGCCATGGAATCATTTTATACCACCAAATATTGGTTTGGGTGGTTAAGGTATAGGCTACAACATGTGGATTTCAATCTAACTCATAAACCCCACCTTACTATATGAGAAAATGTGCACATATAATCTTTTTTTTTTTGTTTATCTAGATTATATCTTTATATTGTTTTTCATCCACCTTAATACTTTTAGAGTGGAAAATTTGAAGAAAATAACTCACATTACCATTTTTTATGGTGGGACCCAGTTTGGAAAATTGGGGTTTGAAACATTTTGAAAGCAGGTTGAGGTGTCAAACAACATTTTTTGGGGGTAAAACTTTGTCGCTTAAGAGACACACCATTTTGTGTTATTTTAAACACAGAAACCTTTCCAATTGTGCAAGGATCACCTCAATAAATTTATGCATGCAAAATATATACCACTGAGAAGTTGACCTTCTTGTTTTGATCACCATAATTCAAGAGGATGCCATGTCAGCCCATAATATCCATGGAAAGGAGGCTAGCCATATGATCATGATGAAGAAGACTCTATAAGAGTAAATATTGTAACTCTAGTTAAATTTTGAAGTGATCCAGGTCCAGATCGATGGCCACCCACCTATTCCACAAGTTTAAAACATAGTTCTCCTTCTTGGCGTTTTTTCTACAGTTTTTCATGCGTTGAACTTATGGGGCTATTTTTGATCCCTCAACAACCTTATTTTGATGTGGTGGGGTTGAAGCAATATCCATAGGGTTTGGCCTGGGCCCAATCAAAATGTGTACTTCTTGGCTAGAACTTTCAACAAGATATTGAGGATGACAAACAAAGATTGTATGTGAAAGTTATGACCCCTAGAAGTTGACGTACCAACTAATCCCATTAGGGCCCACAAACATTTTGGTGTTTCATCTCCCAAGTTTAGGGATTTGGATGTTTAGGGTTTCCTAATTGTTTCTTATGTTAAAGAGGGACTTTCAGCGTCATTGTAATGGGATTTAATGAATGCAGGTAGCCACTACATCTTTTCTCAAAGATAAGTGACCATCATTCGAGCAATTTTTTTTCATTCCGCATTTTTATAGTCTCAACACATTCCATTTATTAATATAACTCAAGTTTTACCATATCTTTTTGTTTTTGTTATAAATTTGTGTTTCATTTCATTCCCTTAAGAAATCTAGATGAGTGGTATTAGAGCAGTTTGTTTTTTATTTGTTTCTTTGTGCATGTACCCAATGAGGCCAAGATATAAGGTGTTGGGACTTGGAATACTTAATCCTTTGCAAGATAATCCTCACCGACCCCAACGACCTCCAATGACGGAAGAAAAGAATGATGAGAAATCAATAAATCTTATTAAATTGTTGCTTGAGAAAGCCTTCGCATGACAAAGGAACGAGATGATGGATAATTTTTCCCATATCCTTGGACACTTTCCAACAAGTAAAGCATCTTCCTCAAGCATCCACTTTGGAGGCGTCAACCCGTTCAAGGTACAAGTTAGTTTTGATATTCTTGTATTTGAAGGCTATATAGATGCAGATGCTTTAGACAAATGGTTAAATATGTTAGAAGGGTGTTTTTCCATCCAAAATTATTTTGATAGAGAAAATAATACCTTTGCATTCTTTAAGGATGTCCCAAATGTAAAGGATTAGTGGGCGACTTACTGTGAATAAAAAACCACAGAGGAGTCTGCAATGTTTGTAGTTGTGCCCATTTGGGGCTATTCTATGGATTTTATTAAGGAACAGCATTACCTCGTTGGAAGCTAAAATGACCAGTACATGAGATGGACCACACTGCAGTAGGAGAGGGAGCAAATATTGCTAGAGTTCACAAATATCTTCCATAATTTACACACCAACCTAGGTATCAAATACTCTGATTAACATATGGTGCTCAAGTACTACAGTGGTATGCATTGATACATCTGAATGAAAATTAGGTTCCTATATATCCATTTCCTAGACATAACATACAGATATGATTTCAAAATCAAGAATAAATTTAAATAGAAGAAGAAATAGTTTAGATTTGTGAATTACTCATAGCAAGAGCAAGGAAAAGGAAACCCCAACTCATAGAACAAAGGACAGAATTAGGACGGAACACCCCACGGCAACTTGTCTAAGCCACAAACAAAGAAGGGTAATGGGAAGATGAAGAAAGACATAGGGAAATGGTGCGAGTTATGTAAGAAGCCTTGGAAAAACATCGATCAATGTTGCTCAAAGAAGACATTGGTGGCCAAGCTGAAAGTCTTAAGTCAAATGTAGGTTCTAACTCTAAATCAGATATAGACAAGGGGAAGTGGATCATTGATGCAAAACCTAGTAGCATAGTTGCTACCACCAAGGTTCAATAAAGTGAACCCAAAGAACCATAGGAATATGAACAACGTTTTCACTCGCAGATGTGGGTGAAGGGTGCTTTGTTGCATTTCATTATTGATAGTGGAAGTCAAAAGAATCTCATCTCAACATAGGTCATTAAGTGATTAGATCTGCCAACAACACCACACTTGTATCCATACACCATCGAGTGGCTTCACCAAGGGAGAGATCTGTGTGTCAACTAGTAGCGTTGCCTACTTGACGACATCAAGCCCTTCAAGGATGGGGTATTGTGTGATATTTCCCCCCTTGAAGTTTGTGATGTTCTTTTAGTCCAACCATAATTGTGGAAGCGTCATGATGTATATGATTCTAGACCTCACAATGTTAGTATTATTTTGGGAAAAAACTTTAACAAAGTTACCAACTTAATGAGAATTGTATTGAGTTCTCATTTTTTTAGAGGCCGCAAAAAATCATGATTTTCATGCCAATTTTGAAAAGTGTTGATGCCAAATTAACCTTTTTTGGGGAGTATATTTTTGACACTTGAAATTTTCTTATGTATAAGGTATGGACATTCTTTTTTATATGTTAATGATTTTCATGCCAATTTTGAAAAGTGTTGACACAACATCAACCTATTTTTTGGGGGGGCTTATTTTTTACAATTTAAATTTTCTTATGTATTAAGTATGGATATATTTTTTTAAATGTTGGTGATTTTCAAGTTGATTTTGAAAAGAATTCATGCAACATTAACCTTTTTTCTGAGGAGGGCTTATTTGTGACACTTTAAATTTTCTTATGTCTTAAGTACATATATATTTTTTTTAAATTGTTGGTTATTTAACCATTTTTCAAGTTGTCTTCTTCTTATTTTTCTTTTTCTTTTCCTCTCTGGGGTGTTTATTTTTTAAGGGTTTTTCAAGTTTGTGTTTTATTGCTTTTCTTTGCAATGTTTTTTTGTAATAAATTTTTCAATTTTTTTTCGCAAAGTTAAAGAAAAAATATTTTGAAGTTAGGAATTTTTATATATTTATGTATTGTTATTTGTTTTTGTAAGTCAACCTTTTTCTATTAATTCAGAGTTGGATTACATTGTGATAAGTTATTCAAATGAGAAAAAATGGCCTCACTCCGACCAGATTTATTGGCCTCTAGATACATATAGAATAAAGACAAAAACAAATTCAAAAAATTGGATTTCATGTGGTTCACTACCCACCATGCACCAAAACTTCCTCACAGGACATCATACATAAACTTTCCTATAAACTTATTATAACGATCATCGCACTCGCGTGGACTGCTCCGCCGGGTGTTGTACGTGCTATCTTCTCTTGTGTGTTGTGCTTCCACATCCGTGTGGACTGCTCCTTTGCAAGCTATGCATGTCCTGTTGTGTTGTGTGTCTTTGACAGAGTTGGGACATTTTCCCTTTTGACTGGAGACTCACTTCCACCCTCTCTCTCTGCAGTGAAAGGACCTTGACACAAGTAACACTAGCACTCACCAAGCATGTGAACCTCGTTGTTCAAAGACGAAGCATACCACTCTCACGTGCTGACAAGAAAGAGCTAAGGCATATATTTAAGATAATGGAAACCGAGCCATCGTACCAGATGGGACTCCTACACCAAACAATGTGAGGTCTATTTGGGACTTCATACCGGGGAGATCCCTTGAATTTTGACGGGTCCGACACTGTCAACATTTTGGCGCTAGAAGGAGGGTAGATGACAAGTTGAGCCCGTTACATTTGGGTTGAATCTCTTAGCCAATGAATCATAAACAATTCATGCTCTCGAGGTGTTTCTCTCATTTCTCCCTTAACCAACTATCAATCTACAATGAGCTTCTCAATCACTTGTCCTTATTAAAGTTTGACGTTGAGGATAGAACGTCTATAACCGAGCACATTTCTGATTTTCTTCATTTCTGCGAATCTCATGAAATCGATAGTGATGAGATTGTTTCCATACTTTTCTTCCTTAGTCTTGAAGGTCATGCTAATCAATGGTGTCATACCCTGCCACTTGCTTTCGTCCAGTCCCTTCTCACTTTCCTCAAGGAGCTCCATCAAGTCTTCGATAAGTGTGACCACCAAGATGTCTATGCAAGAATATCTCATTTAAGAATGAAGCTTGGAGAATTAGTTGAGGACTTTTCTACCTTCTTCCTCCACCTCTGTCACGAAATTCCTGAACAGTTTGTAGACCTTGTCTTCATGAGCTAAGAGTTGAAACACTTGGTTCATATCTCTCGAAACGGTGAACTTCCTGATTTCCCTTCTTCCTTGACTCTTGTGAATCACGAGACCCCTGTGTCTTGAAGGGGATGCCCACTTGCAGCGACCGAAAATCTAAGAAATATGCATGACAGGTACCCACTCACAGTAGTCGCAAAGCCGAGAAATATATGAATCATGTTCCCAACACTTCTTCTTAGTTGTCTCCCACTCCAGCGAAGGAAATTATAGAATGGCTCAGAAAACCTATGGTGAAAACTCATTCCTCCATTCTGCCATAGGACATCATCATTAATAACCCAAGTCTCAAGTCTAATCTGCATCTCTTCCATCCTCCATCTTTTACAAGCCATAACTCCTTGTACCATGACTCGCTTGAACCATCTGCTTCATAAGCTAGCTACGCGCACCCTCTTTATTCTCAAGTTGCTCGCTCAAATTGCAGTTATGTGCAAGGAAGTCTCATTATACAGGCAGAGGAGAAGGAAGGTGAAGACGTAATCAATTCTTCTTCTATTTTTCAAAGTGGTTCACATCAAAACATTGAGCTTCCATTCTTGACCGATTCTCAATCCGCGAATATTGGTGAAACATCATGCACAATTAATTCTTTCGATCAACCTCTAGTCTTGGGCTGTCGTCAATCCCATGCTTCCCTATGTTGTGATGAACGCCCAAGCACATCATATGATCTACTTTCATCTCATGTACACTCTAACTCAAATCTGGAATGCGCACCGTCAAAGGAGACATCCATATCGAAGCTTCCTTTGCACCTCACTTTCCCTTTTGTCCTACCATTCACAGCGCATCAACATGCGTCGGAGATACTCCGCATTCTCTAGTTTTTTCATCCGACGAGTTATCTCCTCGATCGACACAAGGGAGTGGGGCTATCCATGATGAAAACAATCTCAACGTGAAAGACTCTCCCCACTCATCATCATCTTGTGTGTTGCATGAAGACAACTCGTCAAGCTAGCTTGCTGAAACTGGAAAATTTGATGAAGCCTGTGACAGAGATGGTTGTTATCCTAAGAGAAGTTTTGAAATCAGCAACAACAACCATCCTCAAGCCATGCATGATCTGGTTCACATATCAAAATGGAATTTTTCAATCTTGAAAAGTTTCGGGACATGCCAGGGAGTTGAGGCACTTCAAGGTCCATTGATGGTTATGTCAGGACCTTGCAACTCTGGTAAGCCTCTCGAACCAAATCAGATCTTATTTCTCATGCACAATTCGTCTATCTACATGGTGGCACTTGACATGGATCCCCATGTAAAAAATATTTACTATTCCAAGTGTGATATTTCAAATTTCAATTTTTCACTAATGACCGAATCCACGAGTCTGTTACATCATGTTTGTATTCATGTAGCTCTCTTACATCCAATTCAAGTTGGGAATGTTTGTTCCTCATGCAATCATGGAACAACGAAGTTGATCATCTTAGAGACTATCTTTGTCAAGTATCATACTTATTGGGTATTCTCTCTCGCAGCCAACTCCTTTGTCTTCTTGCGAATTTTTCACATCAAATATGCCCACTCATCATGCCAGCAATCTCCATGTGTGATGACGAGCGCACAACCTATCACGCGAATCAAGTTACTCTAATTTCACTACACCCTAACTGGTTTCACACATTCACAGTGTTGGCATCCTTTCTATGTTTCTATGATGCCCATGATGCCCACACAATTTTTCACCAGTTGCAGGTGGGTGTTTTGTCATATCTTGCGCACAAAAAACTTGGTTCCCTCATTCAGAGCATTCACAAGATTCTTCAAAATTGTTCTTTGTTCATGTCAAACTAGGAATCTGGCATCTCGACCAACTGGTCTGATTTTTCTTCTATCTTGGGTGGTTGTCATGTAGTTTATCATTTTCCCAATAGTACATCCAATGACAGTTGCTTCGCACACTATGATCCTCACTGTAATTTCTCCTCAGAATTTTGTCAAGCAGGTGAGGCACTTCAGCCTGTGTTAATGGCTATGGAAGGCCCTCAATGTCTTCACATGACCAAAAAGAATTACCAGATCTGTCTATCTATATCAAATTCCCATCGTGATTCCCTCTCTCAAATCAGAAATCCATCTTCTCAAAGATCACAGGTCTTTCAAAACAACCATCATGAATTTTATGATCCAATCGTTGAATGGCCGGAACAATCTTACTTGGCAAGTCATGTTACAGGTAACAAGCTTCAGTCCTTCCTCGCACTCACTAAGAAAATTGGTGCAGAAGAACACACATTCGTAAAATGCCTCCGAGGTTTGTTGAAAACCGGTAGTCACCAAAGAGGTAAGCATGTGTGTTGGGTGGTTGTGACACATATTTCCACCCATAGGTGATACCTTCTCTCTCGTGTGCAAGTTTGTCAAGATTTTCCATTTTCTATTTCACACTGCTTTTTATCTGTTTTAATCGCTTGTATATTTGTGATTGCAGGTCGGGTACGCCTACGGTGGCTTCACAGGAAATTTCATTTCACGTAACCCCGACTATTTAACATAGGAGTAGGAGTAGTGCTTTCTTTCTCGATTACCTTTTCTTTCTGGTTTTCATGTTTGTTTGCTTGCTCACTTGGGTTAGTTTGTTTGTTTGCTTGCTTTTTTTCTTGTTGTTTTGTTTTGTTTTCTTACTATTTTTGTTTTGTTTTGTTTTGTTTGCTTAGTATCGTGTTATTTTTAGTTTTTTAAATAAGTGTTTCCCTCTACTAAGTTCTGGATTTTGAATGAGTATGTGGCTGAGATCCAAAGATTCTTGTGACACTACAACACTTAGCCAGTCCTTTGTCCATCTTCTCTGTGCTTGGTTATAACCTTTGGTCGATGAAGTATTGATGGAAAATATGAGCCGTATGCAAGGGAAGCTTGGTTCCAACCAT